>CM019071.1:140501973-140781973 GCA_009667805.1 Leptobrachium leishanense
TTGACAATTTGCCATTGTCACATTTACTGTAATGGAAAGACGAAGGAAAGAAAACCACCATTAAGCCCAATTAGTTTATATGCTAATGAATACAGCTCCATTTATAACCTTTACTCTGCTAATATAAGGTTGTGACATAGCTGTTCATTTTATAGTCTTTCTGTCTGACGGGGAAAAGAAAATATGTTCACAAAGATAGGAGCTAATTAGAACAAGGGACCTTTCTGTTGTATCATAAGAGTACTTTGTTTAAATACCACAATGTGTATAAAATCAAACCCTGTTATCATAGCGGGTTGCAACGTTTTAACAACTCCTCTAATGATATGACCAGGTAGACTTTATTCACAAACATACAATATTTAATGGAATCTTAATACAGATTATTGTTGGAAACACAGACATCACAGTTGGTATTTCATCTGCAAAGACAATACATTTTATGAGATTCACAAATAAATAATCCAAAGAGCTGCTGGTGGCCTTTAATAAAAAATGACATGCGTATCTATAAAATAGGAAAAATTCATAGAATCCACGGGCAAAATAATGTTGAAGAAATGTAGAATCCGTATCGGTGGATAATTGTCACAGATGTCTGAATGGATCCCTGGGTGTAGGATAGTAGCCTGTATGATGCAACCACTGGTGACTGGTTTGAGCATGGTATTACACAGTCCAGTTTACCAGTCTTCCAGGTGTATAGTCCAAGAGAGACGTCTTAAACCTTAAGCAGGGCCAAGTAAGCATTCGGCAAACAACGGGAGTCCAGTAAACATGTAGAAGTCAGTATCAAAATAATTAAGTATTGGAAATTACAGGACTAGCTGTATAGATAATCAGATCAGTGACTCAAAGTCAAGCATCTTCTTAAATTGGGGAGCCCCAATACACATCAAGGAGACTTTAGGAGGGCATGTTACTTCATTGATGCATATCAACACTGTGGTCCCCTCATAATGTTGGCAAGGCTGCACATGCATGCACAGTTCTGTCTGTAAGGTCTGCTCAGACTGTACACAGGTCATGCAAGAGCTTGTGATCTGAGTGGTGTAGGTCACCGGTGGGGCCTGATGTTGCTGTAGAATTGAGGAAGGTACCCATGGGGCCATGAACCACACAGCGGTTTGGAAGAGGTGCAGTATGCAATATGGGGTTATCAATAGTCCGGTCTTTGGAAATGTGACAAGAACAGGCAAATTGTAAATAGAAGCCAGGGGACAGCTGAAGTAGATAATTTGTTTACCTGTTATACTTGTCGCTGTTACATTACTTTTATGACATTGAGCGGGATACACTAAGTGTCGATATGGGCGTGATGTGCCAAAAGATCAACAAAAAGCTGTCCACCTCATTCACAATGCCCTCAGAACGCATGGCGATAAAGTGCAGTCCAAGTTCTAGTCATGTAGCGTTCTGACCTCAAAAGCTGGATCTGCCCAGCTTGTAGTCAGGGATGATGGATCACCTGAATCATGGTGAATTAAATGGTTGCAATGCTATGCAAGCCTGTCTGAAAATACAGATGAGTTGGGTTAATGGCAGAAGGGGGACCCCTAGTCTATGAGACTCCTTTCATTTGTTGACATAGGGTGACCAAATTGATAATTGAGTGTTTGCAACCATTCAAGTGTTCTTGTACATAGACACTTAGTCTGCGGGCGATATAATTGTGGCACTTGCACATCAATTAGCTAATTAATCATGCCTGAATAGGCATTCTATTGTTTATGTGTTTACCTACTTCAATTGGTCTGAATTCATTTTTGTTACCCCATTATTGAGAGCTCATCCTTGTTGGATTTTACAAATATTCTACTCCTTGGGGTTCACAATCGTTACCCCTTGAGCCTAATTGGTTTATTGGGTGTATATTGGTCATTTCATTGTTTTTGAGCCTCCAGTGTATCAGTTAGAAGTTAGATAGTGAGCGCATATATATAATTTTTGCTCAACTATTCAATCTGATGTGATATGTATGTTTATATACCAATTAATCAATGTGTGCTTTTGTAATTGGTGGACGCACCTCTTACTTCCAATTGGTTATATATTCATAATTTTTCAATTTCACTTCACTGATAATTCAAGTGGGTCAACATTCAATTGACAACTATTTCATTAATTATTTATTTTAATTGTGTTTATTAAATAAAGGTTTCAATCAAGATATAGGTTTATTCCTCCTAGGGGGATTTGATTCAATAGGGTGACCATGTGTTGCAGAATTAACAAATCAGAGAAGACTCTTATGGTCGGTCAATTGTGTACACATGAGCCAAACCAATAAGAGAGGAGGTGAAAGAAACTCGATTCACTCCTCACACTCCTAGACTTTGTTCTGTGAAATTCTGTGTAAATCCTTTTGGTGTCCCTCTGCCAACTCTTTTTACGTTCTACGTAAGGGCAATCACATACCTAATGTATGACTATAATAAAAATTGATGATAAAACCTAATACTGTTAATTATCAACAGTAGGAAAGATAACAACACAGTAAATATAACACACAACCCCAAAAACTTCAAGAAGCTGTAGAAAGGGAGAGAGCAGGGGCTTGAACTTAAATGTTTAATATTATTACTTCAATTCCCATACAATAATTAAAAGTTACAAAAATCTAAAATCTTGAACGCAGTGAAATGGTATGAAATATTTATCCTCTAGGACAGTGTTTTCCAACCCTGTCCTCGGACCCTCAATCAGGCCAGATTTTTCAGATCACCTTGGGGAAATGCAGACTGAATCCTGCAATCACTGAGCAGCAAATTATATCCCCCTGTGCTGTGCTTCACATATCCTGCAAACCTGGCGAGGCGGAGGGTCCTGAGGACAGGTTTTGGAAACACTGCTCTAGAATGTTTTAGGGAAGTCCCTTGTCCCCTGGTGTCACCAAACTCACATATTCTCCCAACAGGGGTTTAGTAATTTGCATATCTGATAAAAAAGACATTTCTATTTTCTGCAGTTTAACTACAGCACAGACCTACATTACTGAAATAATGGAAACAGAGTAACAGGTACATATCCCTTAGCATAGGCGTGCACAGCCTATTGCATTAGGTGTGCACCCAAAAGTTCAAATATATATATATATATATGTTTTATATTCACGCACCCTTATGCAAACATATTACCCACAGACACACTCACGCATTCCGCCAAAATATATCATTACTCTAGGGTCATTCACAGAGCGTTGAAAATGTCACCGACTGTTGTTCCCCCGCACTTCGGGGAATCAAATTGCCCCACCTTGAGGTGAATTCGCCATTCACCGCAGGGCCCCCAAAGTGCAGGGAATCAGCCACTCACAACAGGAACCAGGACGCCACGATCGACTGGAGGTGACAGCGAGAAAGGACGGCGAGGGAATGCAGGGACAAGGTATGTAATAGCCCAGGTGTGGCTTCAGTGAAAGGAACTCTGAATGCTTCAGCATACCAAGACATTTTGGACAATTCCATGCTCCCAACAGAGTCCTGGTGTGGATGAACTTGACTGGCCTGCACAGAGTCCTGATCTCAACCCGATAGAACATCTTTTGGGATGAATAAGAGCGGAGACTGAGAGCCAGGCCTTCTCGTCAAACATCAGTGTGTGACCTCACAAATGCGCTTCTGGAGGAATGGTCAAAAATTTCCATAAACCACTATGGCTGCAACTAACGATTATTCTCATAAAAATCGAAATAAAATCGGCCAACTAATCGATTCATAGAAAAAAAATGTGTTTACTTAAGCAATTTGCGTAGTGTACAGAACTTGCGTACGTACATACGCAAATTGTGTATCTTGCATACCTCGTGTGAAAAGTACGCAAGTGCTTGGTCAGAGGGATGGGTTGATGCTGCACGCGCAGCTTAAGCCCATGTTTGCGCTCTCAAATGAACGCGGCTACAAGCACTTGCTCATAGATGATGTCAGCATGAAATCGGGGGTTAATAAGCTAAAGTGGTCAGGGCACGTAGAGTGTCCCTTTTAAATAATTTTGTGTACAAACTGAGTGGGAGGAGGGACTGGAGGTGGAAGGGAGTGACTTTGCTCAAGTGACTTGACCCGAGTGTGAGAGGGAGTGGGTATGGACGAAAAAGACCAGATCTGAGTGTGGGAGTGAGTTTGGGGAAAGGGATCAGACCAAAGACGGGGGGGGGGGGAAATGGCAGTTCCCGACCAAAGAGGGTGTGGCAGGGAGGGTGGGGTGGTGGCACGAGACTCCACCTTCAAGTAAGGATAAAACACAGGCATACAGCTCCTTCACCCAGTGACAGTATCCTATTGTTTGTGTTATAGCTCTGCTACTGCTGTAAACGGAATAAAAACAAACTGGTTGTGTCTGACATAACCCTAGAACTAAATCATACCTAGTAAAGCAGCGGCGCGTCTTCTATCAGCCTGGAAGCTGAGGTTATTTATAGGGTTGCACCGATACTGGGTACTGCAGGAGTACTTGGTACTCGTGTAGTACCCCCCCCCCAATATTTTTCCCGATACCAGAAGCCGGCATCCGAGGGGCTGCGGCGGCTGTCCGAATGCTCTATCGGCATTCGGACAGCCGCCCCTGGAGCTCTCCGTGATACTTACCTTCCTGAGCAACGCCGGGAATGTCTCCGCACGTGCGCTCGTTGGAAGGACCCCAGCCGCGACCACGTGGGACCATGTGATCACGGCTGGGGTCCTTCCAACGAGCGCACGGAAACTTTCCCGGCGTCGTTCAGGAAGGTAAGTATGAACACAGTGAGCAGCTGCAGGGCCTGTCCGAATGCCGATAGAGCATTCGGACAGGCCCTGCAGCTGCTCTCCGCGATGATACTTACCTTCCTGGCCAACGGCGGGAAAGTTTTCGCGCGCGCGCTCGTTGGAAGGACCCCAGCCGCGATCACATGGTCCCACGTGGTCGCGGCTGGGGTCCTTCCAACGAGCGCACGCGTGGAGACATTCCCGGCGTCGCTCAGGAAGGTAAGTATCGTCGCAGAGAGTGCCGGGGGGGGAATCCATGTGTGAGCTGGGGGGGGGGGCATACCCATGTGTGAGCTGGGGGGGGCATACCCATGTGTGAGCTGGGGGGGGCATACCATGTGTGAGCTGGGGCATTATGGATATATATTATATATATATATATATATATATATATTTGGGGGGGGGGATATACATGTGAGCTGGGGCATTTTTATATGGTCTGTTCTTATTGGAAAGCGTCACATGACATTAAAGAAAAGTATCGGTACTCGTATCGGTGAGTACTTTTAAAAAGTATCAGTACTCAGGCTTAAAAAAGTGGTATCGGTGCATCTCTAGTTATTTACATTTAACTCAGTTTGACTTTACATTGTGTGCTGTACACAGGACGATTAATCGATAATGTAAATAGTTGACAACTATTTTAGTCATTGATTAGTTGTTTCAGCCCTGATAAACACACTCCTAAACCTCGTGGACAGCCTTCCCAGAAGAGTTGAAGCTGTTACAGCTGCAAAGGGTGGACCGACGTCAAATTGAACCCTATGGATTAGGAATGGGGTGTCACTTAAATTCATATGTGAGTTATATATATATATATTTATTCCTGCGCTCATGGATTGCATAGTCCAGTGGTCAAATTAAAAGAAGTGTGGGAACTCACCACAACTTCAGTCCCCAAATTAGCAATTCTCTCTCACTTGACACAAGCGTACACTCAAATCTGATTTATGTATATATTTGGATTTTAGCAAAAATATATGACAAATCTAATACTTATTGTGAGTTAACAGGGAAAGATATGATTGGACACTTGAATAGAAGCTTTATAGTGTCTGGGACCAATAGGAATGCAGTTCCCAGTGCAAAGATAGTGAAAGAACTGCACTCCCCCTTTGACTTGACCCCTGGCAAAGTCCCAAGGATCCGGTGCTAAACTCGAAGAATATACAATGTAGTAGAGAGAAAAAAAAAAACGTTCATTTCCGACATAATTAAAAAGATCAAAAATCAACGTTTCAGCTCTCATCTTTGCGCTTTCACCAGGATCGCTCCATGATGAGAGCTGAAACGTTGATTTGATCTTTTTCATTATGATGTCGGAAATAAACGTTTATTTTTTGAAGACCCAGGCGGGCCGGCTCTCTACTACATTGTATGTATAATATTTCATATTTCTTGGAAAAATATGAAATAAGAAAATTAAAGCTGTTTAGGCAGGAGATTCAAATGGGAATTCAGGTGAAGAAAAAAAAAAAAAAAAAAAAGGGGGGGGAATAAAATAGGAAAAACTGTAGGGGGGGGGGTTGGAAATTGAGGTGGTACTAGGTTCACAAACATTCCTGCTCGACGTAACCCCAGCTTTTAATGATCAAGGGCCTTTTTGTAAAGACAGTTTTGGACGCTGAGGCAGGTGAAAATGGCACAGGACAGAAGCCTTGTGAAGATATATATACACACACACACACACACACAGCTGGACACATCCAGGTGCCAGGGAGCTAAGGGAACTTTGGAATTTTACCACTGACTCCAAGGATTTGCACATTATTTTGCAACAACCTACAAATACACATATATATATATATATATAAATATATATTAGGGATAGTATTTGCTTCTGAAAAAAATATCAGTCTAAGTATCGGCAGCATTTGTGGTAGGGATGCACCGATACCACTTTTTTAAGACCGAGTACGAGTACCGATACTTTTTTTATGTCATGTGACCGCTTTCCAATAAGAACAGACCTCATATAAAAATGCCCCCAACTCATGGATATGCCACCCAGCTTTCATAGATACTGCCTCCAGCTCAACTGGCACTCTCCACGATCATACTTACCTTCCTGGGCAACGCCGGGAAAGTATTCGCACGTGCGCTCGTTGGAAGGCAACCAGCCGCAACCACGTGGGACCATGTGATCGCAGCTGGGGCCTTCCAACGAGCGCACGCGCGGAAACTTTCCCAGCGTCGCCCAGGAAGGTAAGTATCATCGCGGAGAGCTCCAGGTGCCTGTCCGAGTGCTCTATCGGCATTCGGACAGGCCCTGCAGCTGCTCACTGTGTTCATACTTACCTTCCTGAGCGACGCCGGGAAAGTTCCCGCGCGTGCGCTCGTTGGAAGGCCCCAGCTGTGATCACATGGTCCCACGTGGTCGCGGCTGGGTGCCTTCCAACGAGCGCACGCGCGAAGACTTTCCCGGCGTCGCCCAGGAAGGTAAGTATCATCGCGGAGAGCAGCTGCAGGGCCTGTCCGAATGCCGATAGAGCATTCGACAACCGCCCCAGCCCCTCGGATGCCGGCTTCGGTATCGGGGAAAATATCAGGGGTACTGCACGATACTAGTATCGGTGCAACCCTAATTTGTGGCCAATATATGTACATTTAAAGTAGTGGGAGGAAAAAAAATAATAAAAAAAAACACGAATATGACATTATCCCATTAATGTATAATGCGACGCAGCGAATGCCATTACTAACATTCTAAACATCGCACGGTGTCCATTTCATAATAAAGAATATTTTAAGCCTTTATTTTTTTTTCTTTCTCACAAACAACAAGTTCATGTCTAGACTCTGGCCTTTGCAATAACGTCTCATATGACCCTGTACATAGGGGGGGGGGGGGTCAGACACCTTTGGCCCTCCAGATGTTTTGGAACATCTGCCACGATGTTCAGCTACTTAGAGACTCATGGGAAATGTAGTTGCAAAACATCTGGAGGGTCAAGGTTGATGACCCTTGCTATAGGATATAAGGTACCAGAAGTACCGGGAGGGGGGGGGGGTGTATAAAAGACTCGTGTCTCGGTATAGGAAATTCCCTGCTAGATGGGAGGGAAGTCCCGTTTCACCTGTCATGACACTCATCCGCAATACAGTCAGCGAGCAGGGGAAGCCCCACAGTGAGGGCTGACAGCCAAGATGTCAGCCTGCTGCGGGAGAAGCCCCAAATCAGCATCGACGTGCAGGAATTTGCGCGTCACGGCTGCAGTGAGCCAACTTGGCCAGTTATCAGCATATAAAGAGGACGACACACATAGAAAATAAATATATAGTTTTAGAAGACATTTATTTACATACACCGCAGCAGTTCAGAGAGCCACTATGCCCACAGAGCTCACGTGGTACATTCCCCATATGCAGCAAGGAACTCTGGGTAGGACATGCAAATCAGGTCTCCAATTCCTCCCTTTTTTGTAACCTGAGTCTGTTTTAACACAGAGCCATCCTTGCCAGTGCCGTGCCACACAAGATGGCTTTTCAGCAAAGGTCAGATTATGCAACGAATCACAGCCACTCCTGGGACAGCTCTTTTGGGCTATTATGCCCTCATCAGCAGGAGATAAACATCAAATACCAATGAGTCATGGCCTATCTCCTGCTGATGAGGGCATGATAGCCCAAAAGAGCTGTCCAGGAGTGGGTCGAAGCAGTTCATGCAATATGTAAATATCTTTTACAATTATAAACTTTATTATTTGCTATGTGGAGGCTTTTAAGCTCACTTTTTGCCCTTCACCATAACTTAAAATATATGGGAGTATGTAATGTATAGATTTTAAAACAAGAGAATTTTTTTTTTAAGGGATAAAGAGAGTGGGAGAGCGGGAGGGAGGCGACAAAAATAAATAGTTAGGACAAGTGATAATCATTTTCCCACCTTTTCTAGTGGGGGGAAAAAATGCTATTTGTAAAGACACTGAATACTTTCCCTGAGATATATATATCTATATAATCCCATGCACATAGCCCCCAAACATTTAGCGAATATCTAAAAATGTGTGACACCCTGCAATATTGTGAAACCATACTGCTGCGTGCAGAATAAAAAAAAAAAAAATATAGCACAACACAAAATATAATAATAATAATAAATAAAAGCCACATGCAAAGCTAGTACTTATTTAAGGCTACAGATACAAAAGTGATCAAGAGCCTGGACGGCCTCATCAGAAGACAATGGGGACAAAACAAAAGTTATACATCTCTAGAAAGGTTTGAGGAAAGCAGTTGTTGCAAAACCTGCAACAAACATTGCAGCGAGTCAACAGGGGAGAGAAATAAATAAGAGGCTTCAGTATACAGCGTGACATAAGGTCTGACAAATCCACTAGCCATGCAGCAACAGGCTGACAGAATTCAACCTCTGGCTCATTTTACAGAAAGGTGTGCTCAGAACGGATCCACCAAGTTTGGTCTTTGTAGATCGAGCAAGTGACCTTTCTTCTTGGTGTGACCAGACCTGATCGTGTTACACAAGAACTTGACAATTATTTATAAAGCGCCAACAAAAGCCGCAGCGCTGCAGAAGTGTGCTTCTAGCGCTTACAATTTCTAGATTGCTTCTAGAAATGCATGGTTTGCTCCTATGGGTCATAAAACATTTGGGAAGTAAATATTGGGTAAAAAAAAAAGGAAAAAAATCTGCAAAATCTTTTTCTAAATTAGGGATGTGTCGATACAATTTTTTTTAAAAAGACAGATTACAAGTACCGATACTTTTTAAAAGTACTCACCGATACTGAGTACCGATACTTTTATTTAATGTCAGGTGACCGCTTTTTAATAAGAACAGACCTCATATAAAATGCCCCCAGCTCACCCTCCGGCGCGCACAGCTGCGATCTCGTGAGACTGCGGCTGCACACGTGGTTCCCAACGAGCTGCCGGGTTACAACCTCTGCCAGCGGCCGCTCAAAGAAAGAAAACCCCGGAGGAGCCTGGCAGCGCCCCGAACATTGCGCCAACGAAACCGGCCGGCAAGCCAGCCCAGCACTGGCTTCCGGTATCGGTTTAGGAATTGGGGTCCCCTGCACGAGTACCAAGTACCGGTATCGATACCGATCTTAGTATCGGTGCATCCCTATTCTAAACCTAACCTTTTAGGTCAGAGAGGCTAACATTCTCACCCCAGAGGTTTCAGAACTTCATGTCCCATGATGCTCAGTCATCTTTAAGCCTGGATGATCATAGGACACCTATTTCAGGTTGGGTAGCACAGCTTTAGATTGGCCACCTGCAAATACTATAAGAAACTTTGGAGCCCCCCAAAAACAAATTTTATATAGATTTTAGCAGCAAAGTTCAAAAACGCCAAAGGCTCTATTCCCTAGTGTGCGCTAAAATGAGGACCCCAAACGGGGAAAGTCTGCAACTGCAGGATCCCTGTAGCTAGCTCAGCACCTCACCCACGGAACGCAGCGCTAACCCCTGGGATCTTCATGGTATTACTTCTGCGCCGCTGCGAGTATCACCTCCTGGAGTCTGTAGGACTCCTTGGAGGTTTGTGCTTTCAGGCTGCGAGTTCGGGCCACAGAGTGATCACGGAGGGAGACGGAGATTGATTTCTTCCCCAGTCTCACTCTGCTCCCGGCGACAAGAAGCAGATAGGGCCACCGTCCTCGCTGTGGGATGAGAAGAGAGTATGGGATGCTACATCATTTAGCTCCATATTTTGGCTTGCACGTCCCGGCAGTGATTTGTGCCAGCACTTTGTAATACCTTTACTTATCCCAACCTAATTAATGATTGTGCTCCCCATGTTAAGCATAAGGTGCGCAAAGTATAGTAAGGACGTGCTAAAAACGATGTGCTGATTTCATACGGGTTTAGTGTTAGGAAGGTATTATGGGGGACATGAGTTCAAGTCATTTATCCTGACAATAACTATTACATATTTGAATACCAACGTTCACTAGGGAACCGTGCCCCAAGAGTCAGGGGCAAGTGACTAGGAGCCAGTGGCTATCAGGATGTTTGCTCTTTACGAGACCTGAGTGCAGATGGTTTCCCATAATTGTGCTCCGGATAAAACGCAATACGTAGTCAGTGAATGACTTTCTAAAAGATAGAACCAAGCACACAAGCCTGAAAAATCAGAGTATTTTCTTTAAAAAAAAAGACACAGGTCTATTCAAAAGAAAGGTGAAGCGCAGGAGAATGACTGGAGAAGTTAAAATTCTAGGTCAAAATAGAAAACTCCTCCCATTTAACTCACTTTCCAAATCGGCTATTTGGTCTAGATCAGTGGTTCCCAACCGCGGTCCTCAAGTACCCCCAGCAGGTCAGGTTTGCAGGATATCTGAAGCATAGCACAGGTGATATGATTTGCTGCTCAGGGATTGCAGGATTCAGTCTGCATTTCCCCAAGGTAATCCTTAAAACCTGGCCTATTAGGGGTACTTGAGGACCGCGGTTGGGAACCACTGGTCTAGAACATTCTCTTCTAGTTTTTCGCCTTTCTCTGAATAACTCTGATAGTGTACATATGGAATTCCTAGCGTCCGAAACCAGGGACATGTAGTTCCGGACTATCAGGTTTAGTCCCTTGGACAAGCAAAGTCGAGCAATGTCCTGCAAAGGTGCTAGATCACTTGTCTGGTCATTTGCGGATTCCAGCAGACAGCAATTCATGTGATGTCCAGATAACATAACCCCCAATTAATACAACATTATTAACCAACTCCTTTGTAAACATAAATAAAAACTCATTTAGTGTAACTGCGGCACGTGTGTGTGTACATATATACATTGAGTGGGCAGATTATTATGACCACCTGACTTTTTCGGCAAATTGGCTATAATTTGGCGCTGAAGTTGCTAGAGGGCCAGACCATTATAAATAGGAAAGCAGGTTGTTTACCGTGACAGTAGAAGTGATTTTGTTTCTGAAGATACGGGTACACAAAGCGATTTAACAGCCTTTGAACGTGGGATGATTGTCGACGCTTGGAGCCATGGACAAGTATCAGCAAAACAGCAGAATTGGTTAAATGTTCAAGAGCAGCTGTTGTTAAAGTGTTTAAAGACTGGACTGTCTGAACGTGCGAATTGTGGCCGTCAGCGACTAGTCGATGTTAGGGCAGAACGGAGAGTGGCGAGACTGGTACAACAGAAGAGCAACAGTGCATCAAATTTCTGCAGAGCTTAATCAGGGATCCTCTCAAATCATCTCTGAACGCACTGTTCGCCGTACACTGCATCGTATGGGATATGGAAGCCGAAGGCCTGTTCCAACACCTTTGCTGTCTGCAGATAAAACGTCTCCGATTCGCACAGGAACACGAGGATTGGACAGTCGAGCATTGGGAAAAAGTCATGTGGTCGGATGAATCACATTTCCAGTTGCATCGTGCAGATGGCAAAGTGAGAATCTGGGGAAACCACATGAAAGCAGCACCCCACATGCAGGAGTACAACCCGTCAAGCTGGTGGGGGCAGTGTTATGGTTTGGGGCCCTTTAATTCGTATGGAACGTCGTCTGAATAGCACAACATACCAAAGCATTGTTGCTGATCAAGTTCATCCTATCCTGGTGATGGCGTATCCCAATGGAGATGGCTTCTTCCCACATGACAATGCGCCCTCATGCCACGGTGCTCGTATTGTGCAGGAGTGGTTTCAAGAACATGAGGGAGAATTTAACTTGCTCAGGTGGCCCCCACAATCCCCAGATCTCAATCCAATTGAGCATTTTTGGGACGAAGATGAAAGAGCCATCAGGCAGCTGCTTCCACAACCATCAAATCTCACAGAGCTGGACAGAGCTATCCATCAGACATGGTGTCAGATTCCTCACATCACCTTCAACATCTCGTGGAGTCAATGCCAAGACGAATCGCCGCAGTATTGAAGGCAAAAGGTGACCCAACAAAGTACTGATGGGGGGGGGTCATAATAATCTGGCCACTCCATGTATATCTCCAGTATGTGCTCAGTACCCTCTAGTGGTCTCCCCAATATTAATAAAAATCCTGCTTGCTGATCACAACTTAGTGCACAAACACCCACTCCTGCTAAAATAGAAGCTTTACATCAGGGACGATCTGCCTTGGCGCTCCAGACCTTTTCGGAATTACATCTCCCATAACACTCCGCTGCTCATTAGGCCGACACAGCTTTCTGGGAAATGTAGTTCCAAAACATCTGGAGAACCAAGGTTGAACACCCCTGGACTACATAGACCAAAGACATAATCATCCTCCTGCTTACCTAAACCTACTCCTCAAAACACCCCTTCCCATACATCAATAAAAGGGGTTATAAAAGCACAGATTAACCCGTTCTCAGCAAAATTTGATTATTATTCCTTGCAGTCATATTTCACAAATACCGGTCTGTCTTTGGCATTTCTGAATCCTCCATATCAGGGTGTGCAGAATGATATATTATATCAGACACAAAAGAGGTGCACTGTAATTAAAGTATGCAGCTGCAGGGTGAACGTTTCAGAGTAAGTATACATATGGATACATTTTAGGGCTGAAATGACCAAATCGATGATTAAAATAGTTGTCAACCATTTCCATTATCGATTAATCGTCCTGTGTACAGCACACAATGAGTTAAAAGGTAAAGAACCTCAGCTTCGGAGCTGATTGGAGAGACGTGCCGCTGCTTTAGGCTGGGGTCAGACGAACGCAGTGCGAACGAGCGTTTAGCCGCACTTTATTACGGCCGTGGTAGCAGCGAATCACGTCCAACGCAGTTCCACACACGAAGTACGGCCGCACGAAAGTTCGGCAGCGCAACGCAAGCGGATAACAAATGCATTTTTGCAAGAACATCGAACCGCTAGTACTGACGTACAGAGTGCGCTGCGTCCGCATAGCGGCGTGTGTGCGTGATTAGGAGACGTCAGACGCTGCTCATGTCCGGCCAACATAACGTCCAGACACCCAAAGTTTCCTGGTTTGGATCCGTAAAAAAATCACGGCCGAAATTGTGCATCGTATGACCGCTATCGCAAATTCCGTGAAAAAGTACGTCCATGCGTTCGGACACACTTTTTTACGGACAATGCGAAAAATGCGTTCGTTATACCTTACTCGGTATGATTTAGTTCTAGGGTTATGTCAGGCACAACCAGTTTGTTTTTATTCCATTTACAATAGTAGAACTATAACACAAACAATAGGATACTGCCACTGGGTGAAGAAGCTGTATGCCTGTGTTTTATCCATACTTGAAGCTGGAGTCCTGTGCCACCACCCCACCCTCTCTGCTACACCCTCATTGGTCGGGAACGGCCATTCCCTCCCTTTGGTCTGGTCCCTTTCCCCAAACTCACTCACTCAATGGTGTTTTGTCCATACCCACTCCCTCTCACACTCAGGTCAAGTCACTTGAGCAAAGGCCCTCCCTTCCACCTCCAGTCCCTCCTCCCACTCAGTCTGTTCACAAAATTATTTAAAAAGGGACACTCTACACACCACGACCCCTTTAGCTTATTAACCCCGATTTCATGCTGACATCTCTATCCAAGTGCTTGTAGCCACGTTCATTTGGAAAGCAAACATGGGCTTACTCTGCGCATGCAGCATCATCCCATCCCTCTGACCAAGCACTCGCATACCTTGTGTGAAGAGTACGCAAGATACGCAATTTGCATATGTAAGTGCGAAAGATACATACACTACGCAAATTGCTTATGAAAAAAAGGAGGGTTGTGGTTATTTATTTTTACATAAAATTCCTTTTAAGTAAACAATTTTTTTTCTATTTTCTTATCCAACGAATCAATCGGAATTTTTTTTATAAAAAAAAAGAATCGATGAGAATAATCGTTAGTTGCAGCCCTAATACATTTTATAACAAAGGTACAACAGATATATACAGAAAAGGGCTCCCCTGCAGTAACTTGAATTCATATGCTGCAGATATCAAATCTCATTGCCATGACTAGTAAATCGACACCCCCCCCCCTGCAGCATATGAATTCTACATACTGCAGCGAAGCACGGTCACGCACAATCCCATAGCATGTAGAACTTGTGTCTTTGAAAAGCCGAGTGCAGCACACCTGTTTGCGATTCACTTGGTCACAGGAGCCCTGGTGATACAGAATTACAGCTCACACAATTCCAGAGGGTATAGACATCTGCGAGCCCTCGTTTTTTCGTTTCCTGGGCTCCCGCAGACCAGTAAGGCACGGGAAGGGGCGCTCTACATGTATGACACGTTAAGTGCGCACATATGTCTTGTGGCAGTCGATACAATGAAGAAGGAGACGCTCTATTGCAAGAGTAATTATTTTGCCGATTGTCTTAAGGGTCAGGTGGACCGGGCAACTGTGGCCCTCCAGATGTTTGGCATCTACATTTCCCACAAGGCTCAGCGATCCTAATCTGTGGCCGAGCATCATGTGGAATGTAGTTTCAAAACATCTGGAGGGTCAAGGATGCCGACCCCCCGCAGAGCAAAAGTTAATTTATCCCCCCCCCCTCTATTGTCCAACAAGTGTTTTCTTCTTCTCCCATCACCACCACCACCACCACCACCAGCCACACAAGGTTTTCATAACACGGGGCAATGTAGAAGAATGAAAACCATACAAGATCTACAGTAATCTAAAAATGATCACAGCGCAATAGAAATTGAGGCGGCGCGGGGCGGGGGGGGGGAGGATCCTCCCTGCAAATATGACAAAAGATCTTATAAGCTTAAGAAAGAAAAATAATAAATAAATAATAATGATGATCCAAAACATTTGCAGGGTTATTCAGAGAGAGGTGAAAACCAGGAGAATGACTGGAAGGGAAAATTCTAGGTCAAAATAGCCAAACCAGAATAAATTCTCCCATTTATCTCACTTTCCAAATCCGCTATTTTGACCTACAATTTTCACTTCTCCAGTCATTCTCCTGGTTTTCACCTCTCTCTGAATAACCCTGTTGGGGTTCTATACTCCTGCAGAACCAGATTTAAGAAAGTACCCGTCTACAGACAGAGCAGTGTCGCTGAAAACCTTCAACGGAGCATTTAAAACCAGTAGGGACAAGAAAACCATTTAATAATAAAAAAAAGGATCGTTGTCATTTTTTCCAATAAAAATAATAAAAAAAAGTAATAAATATTTTTCTGCAATTCTGTACACAGCTCTGACAATTTCCAAAATAAAAACAATAACACCGCTTCAAATAATAATAAAAAAAAAAAACACACACGACATCAACGTTTCAGACATGCGCCAATTAATGCTTTGATCCGTAACAATTCTGCGACAATTTAAAAAATATAATAATATTGTTACCATTCTAAGAGTGTGACACGGTGTCAAACATGAAAAGAAAAAAAAAAAACAATGAAACAAAATTCAAAATAGTTCAGGAAATGCACATCAAGCAAAATAATCTCCAGGTAAGAACATATGTAGTAATTTTTAAAAGTTAAAAAACCCTTTGCATAGGATCACATGTAGAATAGAGCACATTAAATATACAGGAATATGGGCATACACCATTTTTACTTAATATACAAAAGCAGCAATAAAGTATTAAAATAAATAAAATAACCACAAAGCGTCAGATAACGTGCGCATCACGGACGCACGCCAGGATTAAAAGAAAAATCGGTGATTCAGCTCCATGGCAGACAAACACACAGAGTCAGGGATCCACATGTTTAGAAGAAACTCTGCAGTCACTAGGAAAACTTATGAGACAACTACACTTTATTTTGGAGCCAGGAAAAGGGTTGTGTATGTGGATATGCGCAGAATAATTCAGATATCTGAGAGGGAGACGTAAAACATCAGGAACAAGGGGATACAGAGCCCCTGTGCTTGACAGCTCCTGATAGATACACACAAAGCAGCATGCTAAATCACACAAGTATTATTTTAATATTAAAAACAGGTTTCTGCAATCCTGGAACCAGACAAACCCCTCAAAGCTGGAATCTGGGCTCCAGGTGTGGAGGAGGCAACACCGCACAGGCATCCTGTGAGAAAGGGGATCACCAAACAGCCATATGTGTGGTTATACAGGGATCAGGCTGCGTGTGGTTATACAGGGATCAGGCTGCGTGTGGTTATACAGGGATCAGGCTGCGTGTGGTTATACAGGGATCAGGCTGCGTGTGGTTATACAGGGATCAGGCTGCGTGTGGTTATACAGGGATCAGGCTGCGTGTGGTTATACAGGGATCAGGCTGCGTGTGGTTATACAGGGATCAGGCTGCGTGTGGTTATACAGGGATCAGGCTGCGTGTGGTTATACCAGGGATCAGGCTGCGTGTGGTTATACAGGGATCAGGCTGCGTGTGTGGTTATACAGGGATCAGGCTGCGTGTGGTTATACAGGGATCAGGCTGCGTGTGGTTATACAGGGATCAGGCTGCGTGTGGTTATACAGGGATCAGGCTGCGTGTGGTTATACAGGGATCAGGCTGCGTGTGGTTATACAGGGATCAGGCTGCGTGTGGTTATACAGGGATCAGGCTGCGTGTGGTTATAACAGGGATCAGGCTGCGTGTGGTTTACAGGGATCAGGCTGCGTGTTGTTATACAGGGATCAGGCTGCGTGTGGTTATTACAGGGATCAGGCTGCGTGTGGTTATACAGGGATCAGGCTGCGTGTGGTTATACAGGGATCAGGCTGCGTGTGGTTATACAGGGATCAGGCTGCGTGTGGTTATACAGGGATCAGGCTGTGTGGTTATACAGGGATCAGGCTGTGTGGTTATACAGGGATCAGGCTGTGTGTGGTTATACAGGGATCAGGCTGTGTGTGGTTATACAGGGATCAGGCTGTGTGTGGTTATACAGGGATCAGGCTGTGTGTGGTTATACAGGGATCAGGCTGTGTGGTTATACAGGGATCAGGCTGTGTGGTTATACAGGGATCAGGCTGTGTGTGGTTATACAGGGATCAGGCTGTGTGTGGTTATACAGGGATCAGGCTGTGTTGGTTATACAGGGATCAGGCTGTGTGGTTATACAGGATCAGGCTGTGTGTGGTTATACAGGGATCAGGCTGTGTGTGGTTATACAGGGATCAGGCCTGTGTGTGGTTATACAGGGATCAGGCTGTGTGGTTTACAGGGATCAGGCTGTGTGTTATACAGGGATCAGGCTGTGTGTGTGGTTATACAGGGATCAGGCTGTGTGGGTATACAGGGATCAGGCTGTGTGTGGTTATACAGGGATCAGGCTGTGTGTGGTTATACAGGGATCAGGCTGTGTGTGGTTATACAGGGATCAGGCTGTGTGTGGTTATACAGGGATCAGGCTGTGTGGGGCTGATACACAGGGAGCTAGTAGAGGCCTAGCAGCAGTCAGCAGTCCCTGGGATCCTCTCCCAGTCGCAGCCAGGTCAGTGAGTGCTGCCCGGGCTCCGGAGCTCAGTGATCCACCCTCTCCCACCTCCCCCTTCACTCATTCTCCCCTTGAAAAAGATGGCGGGCAGGAACCTGTCCCCCTCTCCCCGGGCTGCCTGTGCGGGCTGGGTAAGACAGAGAGGGCTGTGGGCCGCCGCTCCCCCGCCCGCCGCGGGCCTGGCAGAGGGAGGCTGGGAATCTCCCGGCCGCTGACACATTGTATCCCGCAGCCTCCTCCAGCTGGCTTTGTTACATTGTATCCCCGCACAAAGGGCTTAGGCGGCCGCTACCACCGCGGAGGGGGGGGGGTGAGTGGGGGAGAGACCGTGTTACCGCCACCCCTCCCCCAGCTCCTTCCTGCCCCGGCCAGGAGGGAAAAGAGAAGCGATGGAGTCACCGTGAAGCGATTGCTTTTCCCTGGCCCCGCGGCTCCCGTGGCGCTCGCCGTGCAGCCCCTCCGCCGGATCTCCGTTTTATCCACAGCAAGGCAGCATAATAGACCAGCTCCAAGCGCCCGCCGCGCATGCGCGACGCCGCCGCACAGGCCGCCGGGAGGTGTAGTGCAGCGGGCGGGCGCGCAGGCGCGCGGTCGCCGGGAGACACGGAGGAGGCGAGCCCTGGGGGACTACACTTCCCGACAAAACCCGCGGCCAGACTCCCTCACCCCTTTGCAATCGAAGCGGCCGGGGAAAAATGGGAAAAGGCAAGTTCGGGGGAGGAGGAGTGGGTGATCTGACGGCCCGGGGGGGTTGCCCCTTCATGCCCCCTACCTGAGCGCTGGGGCACAGTGGGGGGCCCTTAGAGGCTGGCTGAGGGGAGGGGGGGGGGTGTGTGCAGGGAGGGCAGACTCACAGGACCCCCCCCCCTCCTCCCTCTGAACATGACTTCCCTCCATTCTGCTCAACCACAGACAGACCAAACCAGTTAGCAGGCGCTCCGTGTGTCTCCAACACATACCATGGTGCAGGGGGTTTAGGAGGGACATAAATGCATCCCGGCTCTCTGTGTGTCACTAACACATACCGTGGTGCAGGGGGTTTAGGAGGGACATAAATGCATCCCGGCTCTCTGTGTGTCACCAACACATACCGTGGCGCAGGGGGTTTAGGAGGGACATAAAATTCACATTCCATGGCTTCCCGGTTCTCTGTGTCACCAACACATACCGTGGTGCAGGGGGTTTAGGATGGACATAAAAGTCACATTCCGGTGGCTTCCCTGCTCTCTGTGTGTCAACAACACATACCGTGGCGCAGGGGGTTTAGGAAGGACATAAAAGTCACATTCCGGTGGCTTCCCTGCTCTCTGTGTGTCAACAACACATACCGTGGCGCAGGGGGTTTAGGAAGGACATAAAATTCACATTCCATGGCTTCCCGGCTCTCTGTGTCACCAACACATACCGTGGCGCAGGGGGTTTAGTAGGGACATAAAAGTCACATTCCGGTGGCTTCCCTGCTCTCTGTGTGTCAACAACACATACCGTGGCGCAGGGGGTTTAGGAGGGACCTAAAAGTCACATTCCGGTGGCTTCCCTGCTCTCTGTGTGTCAACAACACATACCGTGGCGCAGGGAGAAGGAGGGACATAAAAGTCACATTCCGGTGGCTTTTAGCGTCCCCCAATCCCGCTGAGTGCCACACCAAACTCCTTCCCCATTTACAGCCATTATCTCCTACCTGTAGCCAGATATTCCTTTTTAAAAAGGAAAGTCCGCAGACTTCTCCCAGCTCGCCTGAAAGGGCGTGACTTACCTGCCAGCTTGATCCCTGCGACTCCTGAATCTAGTGCAATGCTGTGGCTGGTAAGGATCTGTGGCTGGTAAGGGGCGCACATTGGGGTAAGGAGCGAGGAGTCCGTGGACTTTTAAAGAGGAATTACCTGGCTACAGGCAGGAGATAAAGAATGGATGGAAAGCATAGACAGCAGTCCTGGTTGTTCCCAGGGAATTCCCGGTTTTTGCTCAGTGTCCCAACCTGGGACTCTAAGGCTAATGTCAGACGAACGCAGTCTGAGCGCACTCTGCGTGCGTGCGTAACAGACGGACGTACTGACGGAAGATACTGTAGACACCAAACGTCCGTTTTTTTTTTGACGGATGTAGAAAAAAAAAAAAGGAAATATGGGAAACAAAATTAATAAAAATTAAATGACAGGTCCAATCAGCCAGACCAAAAAAACCTCTGGGCGTCAACGTGATGGACCTCGCAAATGCGCTGCGTCTGACCTCGCCTCATCATGCACACAAGCAGCTACGTGGACGCGGCGCACTCTGGGCTACCATCGTAGCGCTTTTACGTCGAGGACTAAATGGCGTCTGTTGCCACCTGCGTGTGCGCTTCGGTGCACACATATTTTGTGTGTTGGTCTCTATTGATCACAAATCAATGCTACAACGGATGTGCGGCGACACGGACGTGATGACTGCGTTCGTCTGGCGCCAGCCTAAACGTAACAAATCTGCAGCAAGTCTCAATCCCAAACCCTCTCCAACGCAGGGCGAGTCAGGAGGTAAGTATGGGATTTTGGGGGGGGGGTTAGAGTGTGTTAAGTGATTTTTGGAAAAGCAGAAACACTTAACACTAGCTTTAAGGAGTCTGAGTAATACCTTCTCCGAATGGAAGCGCAAGCACCTTGGAACAACTTTCACTTAATTCCGAGGCGTATTGGAGACGTTACAGTACGGATGCAATACCCGTGAGATGCAGGCCCAGCTTGGACTAAGAGTGGAATTACGATAAGATAACTAATCAAGACCTTATGCATAACGTATTGAGACGTTCTCTTAGGCTAGGGTCAGACGAAAGCATTTTTCCCCGCGAACGTGAAAAAGTGCGTCCGAACGCATTGACGTATTTTTTCACGGAATGCGCAAAAACGGTCAGACGACGCGCATTATCGGTCGTGATTTTGTACGGATCGTCAATAAAACTCTTTTTGCGTCTGGACGTTATGTAGGCTGGACATTAGCAGCGTCTGACATCTCCTAATCACGCACACACGCCGCTATGCCGCAGCTGCGCACTCAGTACGTCAGTACTAGCGGTTCAGCGTTCTCAGAAAAATGCATTCAATTTCCACTTGCGTTGTACGGCCGGACGTTTGTGCGGCCGTACTTCGTATATTGGCCGTCATTGCCCGTCATCTGCTGCTAGTGCGGCCGTAATTATGTGCGCCAGAACGCACGTTAAAAGTGCGCTGGTCTGACCCCAGCCTTAACCCCAACCCTGGAATAGAACCCTATTGCTTTCAAGGAATTCTGGGAATTGAAGGCAATAAATATCTGGGGGGGGCTCCGGTGTTTGACGTCCCTGATCTAGGGGTTATTCGCCATCATCGTCCTTTCATTATAGTTCACTGTTGTTGCCAACAACGTCAAAAACACAGTTTTTTTGAAACTACGGTAAACTTCGGCTATCCAGAGATGGAAAATCCAACACCGGCAGGCGAAGTTACTGCAAAAAAATGGCGACAGGAGGGACCACCGTTACTTTAATGGAAAGTTAGGAACCTGCGGCTATTCACCGTTCTGCGTGGCGTGGCTCTGCCGTTGTTTCCCTCACCTGAAATGTTCCAAGATGTTTACCCGCGTCGGCGTGACATCACAAGAGGGAAAATCCCACCTCTGACCCATGTGACGGGGACAAAATGTTTAAAATGCAGTATAAACACCCTCCATATTGTGAGTATGTGAAACATAAAGGAATATCATGTTTTGACTTGGGTCTCCAATATTCTTCTATGTAAATATCCCCAAATCTCCAAAAAATCCCAAATCCACGACACTTCTGGCCCTGAGCATTTCAGATTCAGGGTATCCAATCTGTAGCGGGAGATCCCCTCTATATCCATTCATACACCTATACTCATGTGTTTATGAGCTGGTCCATTGCTTTGACAGATTTTATACTAGGGTAGACAACACACCTGTATTTTTCTGGGCTTTAAAATGCATTTTCGGGGCATACTGCCATCCAGATCCCATGTTGCCGCTGTTCTCCTTTTCCTCTACATGGCACAGTTTGGTTCTGCTGGAACAGCCTGAAATACAGTATATAAACCATATCATTTGTGGTAATGTTATTGTAGCCCTTGGGGTGTATTAAATTGTAATAAAATCCATTTAACACATAAGTGTTGTGTCACTGTGCAAAAGCAGAATCACTTAGGCCGGGGTCAGACAAGCGTTTTGCAGAGTTGAAGGAACGTCCGTGAGAGTGGACGTTCCTTCCACTCTGATGGCCGCCTCGATGAACGCAGTTAGTGCACTCAGCGCTGCAAGGCACTTCAGTACGGACGCACATAGTGCGCTTAACTCGATTTTGCATTGTAATACATTGAAAAGCACTCATTACCACATCGAAACCCATTTTCCGAAAAGCATGATTAGCGTGCCCTCTGTGGAGAAACTAAATTCTTTGTTTTATCGTTCTCCTCTCCCCCTGTATTACTGTAAAGAAGCTGCAAGGAGCAGCCCTCACCTTCACTGTAACAAAAAGCTCAACAAACTTTATTGCAGCATTCCAGCAGCCAGGGATTTGTCAGAATACAGGGAGATCTGTGGGGTCAGTCGCTGCTGTACAGGGATAATATTCAGGGGGTTATAATGAGTGAAAATCCCTGTACAGTACAAATACAAGGTGTTGCTGTAATTGCCATACACAGGCATTATGCGGCACATACAGATACAAGGTGTTGCTGTAATTTCCATACACAGGCATTATGCAGCACATACAGATACAAGGTGTTGCTGTAATTACCATACACAGGCATTATGCAGCACATACAGATACAAGGTGTTGCTGTAATTGCCATACACAGGCATTAGGCTGAGCGTCCACTGGACCCGTAGTCGGACGACCGATGCGTTCATCCGACTATGTGCGACGTCGTACGTCCGACGTCGTCCAACGAGGGTCGTCCACTGCAAGCGATCCGTCGGAGGATGGGATGAATCAGATTTCTGAAGAGGTGGAGTGCAGAGGCTGCCAAAACCAGGATGAACTGGTTTTACATATAAAACACAGTTCATTCTGCTTTTTTAAACACTGCAGACCTTTGTGGGACAATGGTGAGACAGAATACAAATATACACACAAGTACACACAGAACAGTAGCAGAGAGGACCCAAGAGCTTACAATCAACCAAGGAGCCTTCCCTGCCCTACCCCTCACCCCTACACAAACAGGGCTAGTCCCACACATCTCACATACATATAAATCAGGGATCTCAAACTCTGGCCCCAAATATGTATATTGCCTAAAATCCCAGAATTCTTTGAATGCAATAAATGGCCAGAGATTAATGGGAGGTGTAGTTCAGAAACATCTGGGGGGCCAGAGTTTGAGATCCCTGATATAGTTTATTTTAAATGCTTTTATAACTCCCCTGATCAGTTCTCCACATCCATCTTCTCTGATCTGCTGAAATACATGCGATGCAAACGAGTGATTTGGTTCTGATCGCACATCCATGCCGTCGTTACCCGTCGCAGGAAGACGGACGTCGGACGCAATGGACGATGGTCCATTCACCTGCATGTTGTTGGATCGGAACGGACGACGACGGACAATAACGGATGATCGCACCATCGCACAAATACGGTGCCAATGGACGCCCACCCTTATGCGGCACATACAGATACAAGGTGTTGCTGTAATTGTCATACACAGGCATTATGCAGCACATACAGATACAAGGTGTTGCTGTAATTGTCATACACAGGCATTATGCAGCACATACAGATACAAGGTGTTGCTGTAATTGCCACACACAGGCATTATGTGGCACATACAGATACAAGGTGTTGCTGTAATTGTCATACACAGGCATTATGCAGTACATACAGATACAAGGTGTTGCTGTAATTTCCATACACAGGCATTATACAGCACATACAGATACAAGGTGTTGCTGTAATTGCCATACACAGGCATTATACGGCACATACAGATACAAGGTGTTGCTGTGATTGCCATACACAGGCATTATGCGGCACATACAGATACAAGGTGTTGCTGTAATTGTCATACACAGGCATTATGCAGCACATACAGATACAAGGTGTTGCTGTAATTGCCATACACAGACATTATGCGGCACATACAGATACAAGGTGTTGCTGTAATTGTCATACACAGGCATTATGCAGCACATGCAGATACAAGGTGTTGCTGTAATTGTCATACACAGGCATTATGCAGCACATACAGATACAAGGTGTTGCTGTAATTGCCACACACAGGCATTATGTGGCACATACAGATACAAGGTGTTTGTCACGGATCCCTCTGATTACCAAAATAGTGGTCCCTTTACGCAGACCGCTCTCTACCCTTCCGATCCTTGAATGGTCGGCAAAACTAGAAAGACAGTTAACCAGACAATAGATAAACAAGGGGTAACACCAGACAGAGGTATGGAATAGAGTACTGTCACGAATCTTTCTGACTACCAAGATAGTGATCTCTTTATGTAGCTCACTTTCTACTCTTCCGATCCTTGAATGGTCGGCAAAGCTATATAGACGATTAAGCAGGTAACAGATAAAGAAAGGAAAACACCAGACAAGGTACAGACCAGAGTACAAGTCCTCCCTAGGACTTTAGTATTAGCAGAGGTAATCTGATGCGTGGCTTAGGGTGCCACATAGACTGACCTCGGTACCAACGTTAAGGGCAGAACCAAGAGCAGAGTAAATGCCAATACCAGGGGTTATACACAGAAGGGTTCGTTTGCAAATGCCAGGGGTCATACACAGGAGAGTTCGTTTGCCAATGCCAAGGGTCATACACAGGAGGGTTCGTTTGCCAATGCCACGGGTTATACACAGGAGGGTTCGTTTGCCAATGCCAAGAGTCATACACAGGAGGATTCGTTCGCCAATGCCAAGGGTCATACACAGGAGGGTTCGTTTGCCAATGCCAAGGGTCATACACAGGTAATAGCCAAATATTCACAAGAGCTCTGCGGGAAGTGAATACCACGTCAGGGCACCGGTATAGTGGTGAGACTGGGTTTTAACCCGGCGGGTCCGCGTCATAACGCCAGGCCCCGCCCCTCGGCGTCCCACGTGAGCGCACCCGGAAGCGTTTACATTCGGCACCTGGCCAGCGAGCAGCGAGGAAGCTGCTGCCAGGCGCCCCATCCCCTGACCCACCGTGACAGGACCCCCCCCTCCAGGGGCGGCCACTGGACGACCCCCAGGGGCACGGGGGTGCGCCAAATAGAAGGCCTTCACTAGCCTAGGAGCATGGACTTCCGCAGCCGGTATCCAAGAACGATCCTCCGGACCGTAACCCACCCAATCGACCAAGTACTGCAAGGACCCCCTAGACATCCTGGCACCCAGAATGGCCTTAACTTCGAACTCCTCCTCGCCCTCCACAGAGACAGGAGGCGGTGGTGGAGCATGGACCTTGGTGTACCGGTTACATAACAACGGCTTCAAAAGGTTTACATGGAACACATTGTGTATCTTAAAATGGGGGGGTAACGCCAAAGCATAGGAGACAGGGTTGAGTCGCCGTAGAATCTTATAGGGGCCGATATACCTAGGAGCCAACTTCATGGAAGGCACTAAGAGCTTGATGTTACGTGAAGAAAGCCAAACCCTGTCCCCAACTTGATACACGGGTGCCTGCCTCCTGTGTCTGTCGGCCTTAGTTTTCTGGATGGCACTACTCTCCTCCAGTGCCCGTCTCACTCTCCCCCAAGTCTCTTTCAATGATGCCAGTTGCTCATCTAAAGCAGGAATCGTGGTATCAGGAAACGTAGCGGGAAGCACGGGAGGATCAAAACCATAAACAGCGAAGAAAGGAGAATGTCCTGTGGATTCACTCACTGCGCTGTTCAAAACATATTCTGCCCATGGTAGCAGGTCTGACCAGTTATCTTGTTGTTCTGAGATAAAGCACCTGAGATATTTCTCTATATTTTGGTTTGCTCGTTCTGCTGCTCCGTTGGTCTGGGGGTGATAAGCCGAAGAGAAAGAGAGGTCTATCCCCACGTTCTTACAAAACCCTCTCCAGAATCTGGAGATGAATTGGGTCCCCCTATCAGAGACAATCTCCAGAGGGACACCGTGTATGCGGACCACGTTGGCAATGAAAATGGGCACCAGTTCAGCTGCCGAAGGTAGTTTCCGAAGAGGAACATAGTGGCCCATCTTGGAAAATCGATCTATGATCGTAAGTATCACTGTATTCCCTCTTGACTCAGGTAACTCTACTATAAAATCCATGGCTACATGTGACCAGGGTCGTTCGGGATCGGCAAAGGCTGGAGTAAGCCAATGGGTGCTGTTTTGGGACTTTTCTGCCTTGTGCATACCTCGCACACGGCAATGTAATCTTTGACATCTCGGCGCAACGTGGGCCACCAGAGGAGTTTACTGATACTAGACACAGTCTTGGTGATACCCATATGCCCAGAAGTTTTGTTATCATGATAGATGTTAAGTACTTCCTCTCTTTCGTTCTCAGGTACAAAGAGTCTCGCAGGAGGTTTTCCCCCAGGAGCTGCACCCTGGACGGTCTGCAACCTTTTTATTAGAGGAGACGAGACACTAATCGTGGTAGCGGCTATAATCCTTTCCTGGGGTACAATGGGATGCCGATCTTGGATATTATGTTCATAAGACTCATACTGTCTCGACAATGCGTCTGCTTTAATGTTTCTGGACCCAGGTCTATAGGTAAGCACAAAATTAAAACTTGAAAGAAACAATGACCATCTCGCTTGTCTGGAATTTAAACGTTTGGCATCTCCAATGTACGTGAGATTCTTATGATCGGTTATGATAACGATGGGGTCCTTAGACCCCTCTAATAAGTATCTCCATTCGGCCAAGGCCGAGATGACTGCTAACAACTCTCTATTTCCAATGTCATAGTTCTTCTCTGCCGGGGACAACTTCCGAGAATAGAAGCCGCATGGATGCAAGGGTTTGTCAGGAGCCTCCCTTTGGGACAAGACTGCACCAAGACCTAGTTCGGAGGCGTCAACTTCTACTTGGAAAGGCAGAGCCGGATCTGGATGTCGGAGAACAGGGGCAGTAGTGAATGCTTGCTTTAGTGCCTCAAAGGCTTGAGTGGCTTGAGGTGTCCATTTCTGATTTCCCACCCTTTCTTTGTCATAGCCGTGAGGGGAGCCACCAAGGCCGAAAAATCTTTAATGAACCTTCGGTAAAAGTTCGTAAACCCAGAAACCTCTGAATGGCTTTAAGTCCTTGGGGTAGAGGCCAGTCAAGAATAGCTGAGAGCTTCTTAGGATCCATTTGAAAACCCTCAGGGGTTATTATATAACCAAGGAATTGCACAGTTACTATGTCGAATAGACATTTTTCTAGCTTACAATACAATCCAGCCTTCAATAGTTTTTTCAATACTTGTTTCACGTGGACATGATGAGTGTCCACATCAGGAGAGTATATCAGGATATCATCCAGATATACTATGACGAATTCTTGCAGAAATTCCCTTAGAGTGTCGTTTATAAGGTCCTGAAAGACGGCTGGCGCATTACACAACCCAAAAGGCATCACCAGGTATTCATAATGCCCGCTACGTGTATTAAAAGCCGTTTTCCATTCGTCTCCCTTTTTAACCCTGACCAGGTTGTACGCTCCGCGTAAATCAAGCTTAGTATAGACACGGGCCCCTTTTAATCGGTCGAACAATTCTGTTATGAGAGGTATGGGATATGCATTTCTTATAGTGATCCTATTCAAACCTCTATAATCGATGCAAGGTCGCAGATCTCCCTCTTTTTTGAAACAAAAAAGAAACCTGCTCCTGCTGGAGAGGAGGACCGTCTAATGAATCCTCGTTCCAGGTTCTCCCTTATGTATTCCTCCATAATGTCGTTCTCTCTTTGTGATAAAGGGTATACGTGACCCCTAGGAGGCATCGTACCGGGGAGTAAATCAATAGCACAGTCATATGGACGATGTGGTGGTAGGACCTCAGTCCTGGCTTTAGAGAACACCTCCTTTAATGTCAGGTAACATTCAGGGACCTCTGTGGACAAAGGAGGGGCTGTGGCAATATTGAGGCTACCAATCACATTGACTCTGCCTAGGCACTTAGACTGACAACTCTGACCCCAACATTTTATGTCTCTCTGGACCCAATCGACAACTGGGTTGTGCTCTGTTAGCCATGGAAACCCAAGAACGACAGGACATGAGGGTGATTCAATAATTTGAAATCTTATTGTTTCCTGGTGCAAAACTCCTGTTTTCATACATACATCGACTGTGTCGTGAGTGATATGTGGACATGACAGGGGTTTACCATCTATGGCCTCCACCATTAGAGGTCTTTCCTTGAGAACCAGAGGTAGGAGGTTTTTGGCAGCAAAATTCTTATCCATAAAATTGCCTGAGGCCCCAGAGTCTAAGAACGCCTCAGTCTTGAGGTGAACCCCCTCCCAGGTTAGGGAGATCGGTAACAGAATCCTGGATTTTTTTTTCTCATTATCCACAAAGGAGGCATACAGAGAACCGATAACCTGGGTATTTCCTGTTCTGATCCTAATTTGCTATATTCAGCCCTGCTAACCCTGGGTCTCTGAGGACATTGAAGGCGGAAGTGATCTGCCCCTGCACAATAGAAGCAGAGCCCCTTTTCTCTTCTGTGCGCTCTTTCTGCTTCTGAAATACCCGTCTTCCCTATTTGCATGGGTTCAACGACTGGTAAATCTGTTTTTACATTCTCCGAACCACCTGATGTACTGGGGTGTCTGGGTAACGAGGGTAAAGGAGGCAAGACCCTTCTGGGTCTATCTCTGGGGTGTCTCCTTTCCCTGATTTGATCGTCCATGGCTATACAGAAATCTATCAGGTGGTCTAGATTTTCTGGTAATTTTAAGGGAGCCAGCTCAAACATAAAAGCCTCGTTCAAGCCTTCAGTAAAGGCTAAGGTTAAAACGTCGTTCGGCCAAAGTACCTCAGAAGTCAAAGTCTTAAACTCTATGGCATAGTCGGCGACCCTCTTATTACCTTGTTTGATGTGAAACAAGGACCTACCCGCATTGGTAGCCCTTCTAGAGGGATCAAAGGTACGTTTTAACTCAGAGGTAAAACCCTCTAGTCATAAATGATGGGTTTCTTATTCTCCCACAACGGCGTAGCCCACAATAAAGCTTTTTCTGTTAAATGATTAATCAGATATCCTACTTTGGCTTTATCAGACATACAAGAACCTGGATTGTTCTCAAACAAGATCTCGAGTTGAGTCAAAAAACCCCGGCATAGGCTTGGTGTACCATCATAGCGTAGGGGTGCCTTCATACTAAGCCTATGTCCTTCAGGGGGACGGAACTGACCCTAGGTAATACTGGATCTGGAGGGTTTGTGGTACCTGTATTGGACCGATTTAACAGGGTTTGCAGAGCGAGAGAAATCTGGACCATCCTATGGTCCTGTTCCTCTTGTCTGGCTGCGATACGTGCCAGCTGGTTAGAGAGGTCTGCGGGATCCATTGGCCCTGACGTAATGTCACGGATCCCTCTGATTACCAAAATAGTGGTCCCTTTACGCAGACCGCTCTCTACCCTTCCGATCCTTGAATGGTCGGCAAAACTAGAAAGACAGTTAACCAGACAATAGATAAACAAGGGGTAACACCAGACAGAGGTATGGAATAGAGTACTGTCACGAATCTTTCTGACTACCAAGATAGTGATCTCTTTATGTAGCTCCCTTTCTACTCTTCCGATCCTTGAATGGTCGGCAAAGCTATATAGACGATTAAGCAGGTAACAGATAAAGAAAGGAAAACACCAGACAAAGGTACAGACCAGAGTACAAGTCCTCCCTAGGACTTTAGTATTAGCAGAGGTAATCTGATGTGTGCTTGGGGTGCCACATAGACTGACCTCGGTACCAACGTTAGGGCAGAACCAAGAGCAGAGTAAATGCCAATACCAGGGTTATACACAGAAGGGTTCGTTTGCAAATGCCAGGGGTCATACACAGGAGAGTTCGTTTGCCAATGCCAAGGGTCATACACAGGAGGGTTCGTTTGCCAATGCCACGGGTTATACACAGGAGGGTTCGTTTGCCAATGCCAAGAGTCATACACAGGAGGATTCGTTCGCCAATGCCAAGGGTCATACACAGGAGGGTTCGTTTGCCAATGCCAAGGGTCATACACAGGTAATAGCCAAATATTCACAAGAGCTCTGCGGGAAGTGAATACCACGTCAGGGCACCGGTATAGTGGTGAGACTGGGTTTTAAACCCGGCGGGTCCGCGTCATAACGCCAGGCCCCGCCCCTCGGCGTCCCACGTGAGCGCACCCGGAAGCGTTTACATTCGGCGCCTGGCCAGCGAGCAGCGAGGAAGCTGCTGCCAGGCGCCCCATCCCCTGACCCACCGTGACAGTGTTGCTGTAATTGTCATACACAGGCATTATGCAGCACATACAGATACAAGGTGTTGCTGTAATTTCCATACACAGGCATTATACAGCACATACAGATACAAGGTGTTGCTGTAATTGCCATACACAGGCATTATACGGCACATACAGATACAAGGTGTTGCTGTGATTGCCATACACAGGCATTATGCGGCACATACAGATACAAGGTGTTGCTGTAATTGCCACACACAGGCATTATGTGGCACATACAGATACAAGGTGTTGCTGTAATTGTCATACACAGGCATTATGCAGCACATACAGATACAAGGTGTTGCTGTAATTGCCATACACAGGCATTATGCGGCACATACAGATACAAGGTGTTGCTGTAATTGCCATACACAGGCATTATGCGACACATACAGACAGGGCAGCCATCAGAAATGATGGGGCCCCTTACTAAAACTCACGATGGGGCCCCCCAGGGCCCCCCTGGCACTCCCTCAACCTCTAACAGCTTTTCTCCCCCTTCAAAAAAAAGGACATAACATAGCACCACAGCAATAAAACTCCCAGTAATGTGCAGTGTGTATTAGCGTATCACAGTATCCACAGCAATAAAACTCACAGTAATGAGCGGTGTGTCTGAACGTATCACAGAATCCACAGCAATAAATCTCACAGAAACGGGCTGTGTATGATCTGCACATACAGATACAAGGTGTTGCTGTAATTGCCATACACAGGCATTATGCGGCACATACAGATACAAGGTGTTGCTGTAATATCCATACACAGGCATTATGCAGCACATACAGATACAAGGTGTTGCTGTAATTGCCACACACAGGCATTATGCAGCACATACAGATACAAAGTGTTGCTGTAATTGCCAAGTGCAGGCATTATGTGACACATACAGATACAAGGTGTTGCTGTAATTGCATTATGCAGCACATACAGATACAAGGTGTTGCTGTAATTGCCATATTATTAGTGTCATCATTTATATAGCGCCAACAGTTTCCGCAGTATTATGCAGCACATACAGATGCAAGGTGTTGCTGTAATTGCCATGCACAGGCATTATGCAGCACATACAGATACAAGGTGTTGCTGTAATTGCCATACACAGGCATTATGCAGCACATACAGATACAAGGTGTTGCTGTAATTGCCATACACAGGCAATATGCGGCACATACAGATACAAGGTGTTGCTGTAATTACCATACACAGGCATTATGCAGCACATACAGATACAAGGTGTTGCTGTAATTGCCATACACAGGCATTAGGCTGAGCGTCCACTGGCACCGTAGTCGGACGACCGATGCGTTCATCCGACTATGTGCGACGTCGTACGTCCGACGTCGTCCAACGAGGGTCGTCCACTGCAAGCGATCCGTCGGAGGATGGGATAGATCAGATTTCTGAAGAGGTGGAGTGCAGAGGCTGCCAAAACCAGGATGAACTGGTTTTACATATAAAACACAGTTCATTCTGCTTTTTTAAACACTGCAGACCTTTGTGGGACAATGGGTGAGACAGAATACAAATATACACACAAGTACACACAGAACAGTAGCAGAGAGGACCCAAGAGCTTACAATCAACCAAGGAGCCTTCCCTGCCCTACCCCTCACCCCTACACAAACAGGGCTAGTCCCACACATCTCACATACATATAAATCAGGGATCTCAAACTCTGGCCCCAAATATGTATATTGCCTACAAATCCCAGAATTCTTTGAATGCAATAAATGGCCAGAGATTAATGGGAGGTGTAGTTCAGAAACATCTGGGGGGCCAGAGTTTGAGATCCCTGATATAGTTTATTTTAAATGCTTTTATAACTCCCCTGATCAGTTTCTCCACATCCATCTTCTCTGATCTGCTGAAATACATGCGATGCAAACGAGTGATTTGGTTCTGATCGCACATCCGATGCCGTCGTTACCCGTCGCAGGAAGACGGACGTCGGACGCAATGGACGATGGTCCATTCACCTGCATGTTGTTGGATCGGACGGACGACGACGGACAATAACGGATGATCGCACCATCGCACAAATACGGTGCCAATGGACGCCCACCCTTATGCGGCACATACAGATACAAGGTGTTGCTGTAATTGTCATACACAGGCATTATGCAGCACATGCAGATACAAGGTGTTGCTGTAATTGTCATACACAGGCATTATGCAGCACATACAGATACAAGGTGTTGCTGTAATTGCCACACACAGGCATTATGTGGCACATACAGATACAAGGTGTTGCTGTAATTGTCATACACAGGCATTATGCAGCACATACAGATACAAGGTGTTGCTGTAATTTCCATACACAGGCATTATACAGCACATACAGATACAAGGTGCTGCTGTAATTGCCATACACAGGCATTATACGGCACATACACATACAAGGTGTTGCTGTGATTGCCATACACAGGCATTATGCGGCACATACAGATACAAGGTGTTGCTGTAATTGTCATACACAGGCATTATGCAGCACATACAGATACAAGGTGTTGCTGTAATTGCCATACACAGACATTATGCGGCACATACAGATACAAGGTGTTGCTGTAATTGTCATACACAGGCATTATGCAGCACATGCAGATACAAGGTGTTGCTGTAATTGTCATACACAGGCATTATGCAGCACATACAGATACAAGGTGTTGCTGTAATTGCCACACACAGGCATTATGTGGCACATACAGATACAAGGTGTTGCTGTAATTGTCATACACAGGCATTATGCAGCACATACAGATACAAGGTGTTGCTGTAATTTCCATACACAGGCATTATACAGCACATACAGATACAAGGTGTTGCTGTAATTGCCATACACAGGCATTATACGGCACATACAGATACAAGGTGTTGCTGTGATTGCCATACACAGGCATTATGCGGCACATACAGATACAAGGTGTTGCTGTAATTGCCATACACAGGCATTATGCGGCACATACAGATACAAGGTGTTGCTGTAATTGCCATGCACAGGCATTATGCGGTACATACAGATACAAAGTGTTGCTGTAATTGCCATACACAGGCATTATGCAGCACATACAGATACAAGGTGTTGCTGTAATTGTCATACACAGGCATTATGCAGCACATACAGATACAAGGTGTTGCTGTAATTGTCATACACAGGCATTATGCAGCACATACAGATACAAGGTGTTGCTGTAATTGTCATACACAGGCATTATGCGGCACATACAGATACAAGGTGTTGCTGTAATTGCCACACACAGGCATTATGCGGCACATACAGATACAAGGTGTTGCTGTGATTGCCATACACAGGCATTATGCGGCACATACAGATACAAGGTGTTGCTGTAATTGCCATACACAGGCATTATGCGGCACATACAGATACAAGGTGTTGCTGTAATTGCCATACACAGGCATTATGCGGTACATACAGATACAAAGTGTTGCTGTAATTGCCATACACAGGCATTATGCAGCACATACAGATACAAGGTGTTGCTGTAATTGTCATACACAGGCATTATGCAGCACATACAGATACAAGGTGTTGCTGTAATTGTCATATACACAGGCATTATGCGGCACCATACAGATACAAGGTGTTGCTGTAATTGCCCACACAGGCATTATGTGGCACATACAGATACAAGGTGTTGCTGTAATTGTCATACACAGGCATTATGCAGCACATACAGATACAAGGTGTTGCTGTAATTGCCATACACAGGCATTATGCGGCACATACAGATACAAGGTGTTGCTGTAATTGCCATACACAGGCATTATGCGACACATACAGACAGGGCAGCCATCAGAAATGATGGGGCCCCTTACTAAACCTCACGATGGGGCCCCCCAGGGCCCCCCCCCGGCACTCCCTCAACCTCTAACAGCTTTTCTCCCCCTTCAAAAAAAAGGACATAACATAGCACCACAGCAATAAAACTCCCAGTAATGTGCAGTGTGTATTAGCGTATCACAGTATCCACAGCAATAAAACTCACAGTAATGAGCGGTGTGTCTGAACGTATCACAGAATCCACAGCAATAAATCTCACAGAAACGGGCTGTGTATGATCTGCACATACAGATACAAGGTGTTGCTGTAATTGCCATACACAGGCATTATGCGGCACATACAGATACAAGGTGTTGCTGTAATTGCCATACACAGGCATTATGCGGTACATACAGATACAAAGTGTTGCTGTAATTGCCATACACAGGCATTATGCAGCACATACAGATACAAGGTGTTGCTGTAATTGTCATACACAGGCATTATGCAGCACATACAGATACAAGGTGTTGCTGTAATTGTCATACACAGGCATTATGCGGCACATACAGATACAAGGTGTTGCTGTAATTGCCACACACAGGCATTATGCGGCACATACAGATACAAGGTGTTGCTGTGATTGCCATACACAGGCATTATGCGGCACATACAGATACAAGGTGTTGCTGTAATTGCCATACACAGGCATTATGCGGCACATACAGATACAAGGTGTTGCTGTAATTGTCATACACAGGCATTATGCGGCACATACAGATACAAGGTGTTGCTGTAATTGCCACACACAGGCATTATGCGGCACATACAGATACAAGGTGTTGCTGTGATTGCCATACACAGGCATTATGCGGCACATACAGATACAAGGTGTTGCTGTAATTGCCATACACAGGCATTATGCGGCACATACAGATACAAGGTGTTGCTGTAATTGCCATACACAGGCATTATGCGGTACATACAGATACAAAGTGTTGCTGTAATTGCCATACACAGGCATTATGCAGCACATACAGATACAAGGTGTTGCTGTAATTGTCATACACAGGCATTATGCAGCACATACAGATACAAGGTGTTGCTGTAATTGTCACACACAGGCATTATGCGGCACATACAGATACAAGGTGTTGCTGTAATTGCCACACACAGGCATTATGCGGCACATACAGATACAAGGTGTTGCTGTAATTGCCATACACAGGCATTATGCGACACATACAGACAGGGCAGCCATCAGAAATGATGGGGCCCCTTACTAAACCTCACGATGGGGCCCCCCAGGGCCCCCCCTGGCACTCCCTCAACCTCTTACAGCTTTTCTCCCCCTTCAAAAAAAAGGACATAACATAGCACCACAGCAATAAAACTCCCAGTAATGTGCAGTGTGTATTAGCGTATCACAGTATCCACAGCAATAAAACTCACAGTAATGAGCGGTGTGTCTGAACGTATCACAGAATCCACAGCAATAAATCTCACAGAAACGGGCTGTGTATGATGGCCTTTGGGTCTGGTCCCTGGGACTGGGCCTTGGGGTCTGGTCCCTGAGGTCTGGGCCCTGAGGTCTGGGCCCTGGGTCTAGGCTGGGCCTGGTCCCTGGGTCTGGCCTGGGGTCTGGGCCCTGAGTCTGGCCTGGGGTCTGGTCACTGGGTCTGGTGGTCCCTGGGGTCTAGCCTGGGCCCTGGTCTCTGGGTCTGGGCCTTGGGGTCTGGGTCCTAGGGTCTTAGCCTTGGGGTCTGGGCCTTGGTCTGGGCCCTGGGTTCTGGGCCTTGGGGTCTGGGCCCTGGGTTTTGGCCTAGGGGTCTGGGCCCTGGGTCTGGGCCTTGGGGCCTGGGCCCTGCGGTCTGGGCCTAGGGTTTGGGCTTTGGGGTCTGGGCCCTGGGCCTTAGGGTCTGGGTCTGGGTTTGGGCCTAGGGGTCTGGGATCTGGGCCTAGGCCTAGGGGTCTGGGCCCTGGGTTTGGGTCCTGGGTCTGGGCCTTGGGGTCTGGGCCTTGGGTTCTGGGCCCTAGGGTCTGGGCCCTGGGTCTGGGTCCTGGGCCTTGGGGTCTGGGCCCTGGGTTTGGGCTTTGGGCCTTGGGGTCTGGGCCCTGGGTCTGGGCCTTAGGGTCTGGGCTTGGCCTAGGGGTCTGGGCCCAGGGTCGCCTTGGGGTCTGGGCCCTGGGTCTGGGCCTTGGGGTCTGGGCCCTGGGTTTGGGCTTTGGGGTCTGGGCCCTGGGTCTGGGTCCTGGGCCTTGGGGTCTGGGCCCTGGGTTTGGGCCTAGGGGTCTGGGCCCTGGGTTTGGGTCTTGGGGTCTGGGCCCTGGGCATTTGCCCTGGGTCTGGGCCATAGGGTCTGGGTCTGGGCCTTGGGGTCTGGGCCCTGGGTTTGGGCCTTAGGGTCTGGGCCCTGGGTCTGGGCCCTAGGGTCTGGGCCCTGGGTTTGGGCCTAGGGGTCTGGGCCCTGGGTTTGGGCCTAGGGGTCTGGGCCCTGGGTCTGGGCCTTGGGTTTGGGCCTAGGGGTCTGGGCCCTGGGTTTGGGCCCTGGGTCTGGGCCTTGGGGTCTGGGTCTGGGCCTAGGGGTCTGGGCCTTGGGGTCTGGGTCCTGGGTCTGGGCCTTAGGGTCTGGGTCCTGGGTCTGGGCCCTGGGTCTTAGGGTCTGGGCCCTGGCTCACCACTCGCTGTCTTCTATCTTCTTTTCTTCTGTCTTCTGCTCTTCAGCTCTTCTTTTCTTCACCTTTTCTTTAATCTTCTTCTCTTCTTTTCTTCTGTCTTCTTCCAGGCCCCTCCAGCTCCAGCACGCAGCTACACTGAGTGGAGGGGCGGAGCCAAAGCAACGTGCTTGGGAGGCCCCTCACATGCTGCTTGGCCCCGCCCAGCCAGGAAGTGAAGCTGCCAGGAGCCGGAGGAGACACAGTGTCTCCTCCGGCTCCTGCAGCAGCAGCAGCAGCAGGGACACAGTTCCGGATTCGGACTCATCGAGTCCGATACCGGAGCTGTTAAAGGGCGACGCCGCTGCCATCGGGGCCCGGGATCCCCCCGGGCCCCGGCGGCCCGGGCCCCCACCGGGCCCCTTACGGCAGCATTGGGCGTAATGCCCTGATGGCGGCCCTGCATACAGATACAAGGTGTTGCTGTAATTGCCTTACACAGGCATTATGCAGCACATACAGATACAAGGTGTTGCTGTAATTGCCATACACAGGCATTATGCAGCACATACAGATACAAGGTGTTGCTGTAATTGCCATACACAGGCATTATGCAGCACATACAGATACAAGGTGTTGCTGTAATTCCCATACACAGGCATTATGCGGCACATACAGATACAAGGTGTTGCTGTAATTGCCATACACAGGCATTATGCAGCACATACAGATACAAGGTGTTGCTGTAATTGCCATACGCAGGCATTATGCGGCACATACAGATACAAGGTGTTGCTGTAATTGCCATACACAGGCATTATGCAGCACATACAGATATTGCATTGCTAATAATCTAATTCTGATCACTACAAACCCCCCCATAAAGCAGGAGATCCCGCCATTATATTATCTGCAGCACATTTACTGCATCTGCCTGTATGCTGATAATGCAGACCCTGTGTAAGCAGGAGATCTCACCATTTTATTATCTGTCTGCAGCATTTCTGCCTGTATGCTGATAATGCAGACCCCGTGTGACACTGTGCCAGATAAGGGACACCTTCTAGATCTTAGAACCTTTCATCCCAGTGATATTTCTGTAAAGGATAAACTATACATAAACAATTAGAAAATTTACATTATCTTAATTTTTTTAACTATTTTGGGACAACAGTTTCTGTGCAAAATTTCTATGTTACCCTATGTTAAATCGTTAACATCACATCCCGTGAGAATGGAAAACTAGGTCAGAATAGCCAAACCATAAATATTCTCCCATTTATCTCACTTTCCAAATCGGCTATTTTGACCTAGAATTTTCCATTCTCCAGCCATTCTGCTTTTCACCGCTGTCTGAATAACCCTGATAGTATGTTACATTACAGTTACGTCACATTAACCTGCCGAAACATTGGAGCCGCAAGCAAAGCAGTTTATAACAGCTCAGATGGAAGCAGGCCGCGAGCTTTACAAAATTGTAGCAGTAAAACACCACCTGCGTTGTTCAGCGTAAACACCACAACACAATGAATTTCAAAGATCCACAATTGTAGCGTTTGCGCTATGATAACAACTACACTATAAAAAAAAAGATGGAAAATAAAGAGGAAACCACCAGTAATAGTTACATAGGCTGAAAAAAGACATGCGTTCATCAGGCTCAGCCTTTCACACATCACCTACTGCTGTTGATCCAAAAGAAGGCAAAAAACCCAGTCTGAAGCACTCGCCAATATGCAGCATACTGGGAAAAAATTAATTCTTGACCCCAGATGGCGTCAGATTTGTCCCTGGATCAAACAGATTTACCCACTTATTAAATATTATGACCCATAATATTATGTTTTTGCAGGAAGTCATCCAGCCGTTTTTTAAAAGTCTGTACAGTCTCTGACCCAACCACCTCAACAGGCAGAGAATTCCAATAGCTGTCTGAAAACTCACAAACCAGGAAAAAACGGAGATGTACCCTCCCATTAGTGTATACAAAAGCAGAAATTGTGAAATAAGGGATATTTATAGGTTCCTCAGGAGAGGGAAGACTTCCAACAATAACTGAGACTACAGGTCAGGCTCCCATTATTATTCATTAAGTGCCAACATGTTCCGCAGCGCTGTACAAAGGTACAGTGGGTAAATTGACAATTTTACAGTTCACCAGACAGGTAAGTCAATATTTCACCAACAAATATAGGAGAAATTGAGGGCCCTATCCTCGTGGGTATTCAAAATCTAGATGGGTGGAGGGATGAGAAACATAAGGGGAGCACTGCAGCGATGAGAGTGATGTTAATGCAGAGAGAGATGAGGGCAGTTATTGGGTTGGTCAGATATATTGTTACTGGGTTATGTGCTTGGTTTCCGTAAAGAGAAGTGTCTTTAGGGAGCCTTTAACCCCATAGTGACCAGGCGATGTTACCATTGTCTGTCCTAAAGTACCCACTGCTGTTTTTACGTTTCTGCTCTGTTTGTGTTTAGGTCTAGTGGTCTTCCTCTTACTCGATTATGGAACACACACATATTATATACCGTTTTTCTCGTCATTAAATGGACTTTCTAAAGAATCCATTATTTTCATCATATCCTATAATTTACTATAAAAAGCTTTATGAAATATAATGAAAAATGGAAAAAAACCCACTTTTTGGAACTTTAATCCCCCATATATTACAACCGCCAAAAAAGACCCCGGCTAAATAATTTCAAAATTTTGCCCCGAGATTAGAAATACCCATTTTTACATGTTTTTGCTTTTTAACCTCTTCACTGCTGAGCCATTTCACCTCTGTGTGCTGAGCTCATTTTGACCGTTTTATGCTCATCATGTTTAAATGTGATTTGAAGTCCTTTTTTATTCCACAACACAGACAATTAATTCCTTTTTTATTTTTACACCAAACATAGCCCTGTTTGGTATCATTGGAAAGGCTATGATCCAGTGATACCAATAATACCAAACATGACCCTCTAGCTGCCACGGATCAGGAGATATGGGGGTCCAAAGATCCTCCCTAGCTCCACTTGGCAGCTAGGGGTTAACTGGCCAATTTACATCATCACACATATGGCGACGACGTCAGTGGGTGGGGTAGGTTACCCCAGAGGCTTGGCTGATATCCAAGATGTCAGCCACCTCCGGGAGCGGATTTTGATTGGTGCCAAATCGCGATCTGGCATCTAAGGGGTTAAAGAGAGTCACCGCTGGAAAGAGCAGACTTCGCCCTCTCCAGTGGTGCCTCTCTTTTTTTTATTTGCTGCCGTTCAGGAGGGAGAGGGTCCAAAGGACTCTTCCCCCTCCCATTTCGGGTTCTCCCCTGCCGGCGCAGGGGGGGGGGGCTGAAAATGAAATCATCTTGCCCGGTGATGACTTCCACGTGACAGTCGGGGCTCATAAAACCATCGGGCGGCTTCAAGAAAGCCAGACCGATGTGGAGAAGAGTAAATAGAGGGAGTGGGGATAAAGAACCATGACGTACCTAGTACAGTCAGGTCCAGAAATATTGGGACATTGACACAATTCTAACATCTTTGGCTCTATATACCACCACAATGGAGTTGGAATGAAACAAACACAATGTGCTTTAACTGCAGACTGTCAGCTTTAATTTGAGGGTATGTACATCCAACTCAGGTGAACGGTGTAGGACTTAACAGCAGTTTGCAGATGTGCCTCCCACTTGTTAAGGGACCAAAGGTAATGGGACAATTGACTTCTCAGCTGTTCCATGGCCAGGTGTGTGATATTCCCTCATTACCCCAATTACAATGTGCAGATAAAAGGACCAGAGTTAATTTCAAGTGTGCTATTTGCATTTGGAATCTGTTGCTGTCAACTCTCAAGATGAGATCCAAAGAGCTGTCACTATCAGTGAAGCAAGCCATCATTAGGCTGAAGAAACAAAACAAACCCATCAGAGAGATAGCAAGAACATTAGGCGTGGCCAAAACAACTGTTTGGAACATTCTCAAAAAGAAGGAAGGCACCGGTGAGCTCAGCAACACCAAAAGACCCAGGAGACCACGGAAAAAAACTGTGGTGGATGACCGAAGAATTATTTCCCTGGTGAAGAAAACACCCTTCACAACAGTTGGCCAGATCAAGAACACTCTCCAGGAGGTAGGTGTATGGAGTGTCAAAGTCAACAATGAAGAGAAGACTTCACCAGAGTGAATACAGAGAGTTCACCACAAGATGTAAACCATTGGTGAGCCTCAAAAACCGGAAGGCCAGATTTGAGTTTGCCAAACACCTAACAAAGCCTTCACAGTTCTGGAACAAGATCCTATGGACAGATGAGACCAAGATCAACTTGTACCAGAGTGATGGGAAGAGAAGAGTATGGAGAAGGAAAGGAACTGCTCATGATCCTAAGCATACCACCTCATCCAGGGCTCGAGTCGAACGGGAACGTGCGGAACGGCGTTCCCGCACTTCTCCCACAGCAGGAATGCTGCGGGAACTCAGCGTTCCCGCTGTGGCCCGAGCCCGAAAGGCTGGAGCAGGCGGCCGCCGCACATTGCCGCGGCCGCGTGCTTCCTGTTAGAACGGCCGCTGACAGGAAGTGCAGCCGCTCACCTGGGATCGATGAAACAGCCAGGCGAGTGGCTCCACTTCCTGTCAGCGGCCGTTCTAACAGGAAGCACGCGGCCGCCGGCAATGTGCGCCGGCCGCCTGCTCCAGCCTTTCGGGCTCGGGCCACAGCGGGAACGCTGTGGCCCGAGCCCGAAAGGCTGGAGCAGGCGGCCGCCGCACATTGCCGGCGGCCGCGTGCTTCCTGTTAGACGGCCCGCTGACAGGAAGTGGAGCCACTCGCCTGGCTGTTTCTTCGATCCCAGGTGAGCGGCTGCACTTCCTGTCAGCGGCCGTTCTAACAGGAAGCACGCGGCCGCCGGGCGCAGAGAGGTGAGCTGGGGGCACTATCCATGAAACGCTGTGGGGCATTCCATGAGACCTGTCCTGGGGGCACTATCCATGAGACCTGGGGGCATTATCCATGAGACCTGGGGCATTATCCATGAGACCTGGGGGAAATATCCATGAGACCTGGGGGCATATCTATGAGACCTGGGCATTATCCATGAGACCTGGGGGCATTATCTATGAGAGCTGGGGCATATATCCATGAGACCTGGGGGCATTATCCAAGACCTGGGGGCATTATCCATGAGAGCTGGGGCATATATCCATGAGACCTGGGGGCAATATCCATGAGACCTGGGGGCACTATCCATGAGACCTGGGGGCAATATCCATGAGACCTGGGGGCATTTCCATGAGACCTGGGCATTATCCATGAGACCTGGGGGCATTATCCATGAGACCTGGGGGCATTATCCATGAGAGCTGGGGCATATATCCATGAGACCTGGGGGCATTATCCATGAGACCTGGGGGCAATATCCATGAGACCTGGGGGCACTATCCATGAGACCTGGGGGCAATATCCATGAGACCTGGGGGCATATATCCATGAGACCTGGGGGCATTATCCATGAGACCTGGGGGCATTATCCATGAGACCTGGGGGGCATTATCCATGAGACCTGGGGGGCATTATCCATGAGACCTGGGGGCAATATCCATGAGACCTGGGGGCAATATCCATGAGATAACCAGGGATGAAACCCAGCGTCTGGTGATGTCTATGCGTTCCAGACTTCAGGCTGTGATTGACTGCAAAGGATTTGCAACCAAGTATTAACCCTTTCATTGCGGACGACGTGTGGGACACGTCCTCTTTGATGCACGTTACATGCTGAGGACGTGCCCCACACGTCATCAGCTGTGCGGGACCCCCGGCGGAGATACTCACCTCTCGCGATGACGTCATTTCCAGGCGACCCCCCGGCAATGCCGGGAGATAGCCTGGAAGGGAGGGGGGGGATCCGTTCGGATCCCTCTCCCTCCCGATCGGGAAGGAGCAGCGCTAAAAGCCAGGCACCGCTTAAAAGAGGAGAGTCTCCCCTTTTAAGCGGTGCCTGGCTTTAACCCCTCAAGCGCCGGGTTGCACTTCAGCACCTTGCGGCGCCGAAGTGCAGCCTATCTCCGGTGGGGGCCACCATCTTGGATGGCGGCTCCACCCCCGGGTCTCCCCTCGCTGCCTGACGTTATCACGCATAGCGGGGAACCCCTAGCTGCCGGGGGATTTCCCAAGGAAATCCCCTGGTGGAGATAGGGGGTTAATGTGAACCACGATATCTCCAGAACCGTGGCAGCTAGGGGGTCAAGGAGGGTGTCATTTGAAAGGCCTAAGAATGGCCTTTCGAATGATACCCAACATGACTAGGTACAAAGTAAAAAAATAATAAAAAAATAATAATAAAAATAATAAATAAATTTAAAAAAATAAATAAATAAAAAAACATTTTTTTTTGTGGGTTGTTTTTATTAATGCAGCAATATTGTTCACATTTCAATTATAATGTGAACAATGATGCTGCACTAATTATTTTTTTCTATGGGGTGCGTTTGCTAAAAATCACGTAATACCCCCCACAAAATGTAACAAGTTCCCATTTCAAATTTTTGTACAAGCGCACCCCATAGAAAACATAACCGCAAACGCTCATGTGATAAAATGTGAAAAAAACCACTTTACACAGTGCAGATGATTAAAAATTCAATTTTTATTGTATTTTTTGTTATAATTTACAGGCAGGACATGACGTATACATATAAAAATGATATATTATGAATGTGCGGAGTCTGCCGGAAAGAACGATATATAATATGTCTGGGTCATTTATTAAAATGTGGCTTTAAATCGCATTTAAACATGATGAACGAAAGCGGTAAAAATGAGCTCAGCACACAGTGGTGAAATGCCTCAGCAGTAGTGAAGCGGTTAAGAAGGGAAAGTTTTTTTTATGATTATTATTCTGTCCCATTACCTTTGGTCCCTTAACAAGTGGGAGGCACATCTGCAAACTGCTGTAAGTCCTACACGTTCACCTGAGTTGGATGTACATACCCTCAAATTAAAGCTGACAGTCTGCAGTTAAAGCACATTGTGTTTGTTTCATTCCAACTACATTGTGGTGATGTATAGAGCCAAAGATGTTACAATTGTGTCGATGTCCTAATATTTCTGGACCTGACTGTATGTCCTTGGTCCTTGAGTGGTCTTTACGTGGTGGTCCATATGGGGTTAAATGAAAGCCGCTTCTCCGGATTTCTGAGATCCGCAAGACTACAAAATCAATGTGAATTTACTCACCTTTTCTCCCGCGCCATGTACAGATTCTCTGGCTCGGGCTTCCGGACACAGAAGTCCCTGTAGCTTTGCTATGCAATTTGTGTGGCTCTGCAACTTGCGTAGCATAGGATCCACAAATTGCACATCGCTCGAGACTTGCGCACTTTACATGTACAAGTTCTGTAGCACCTGCGCAGAATGATGGATCAGAGCTGCACGCGTATGCACAGATCTGATCCATCGGCTGCCTCTCTGAGAACACTCACTATGATACACTCATATACACTGCACAATACTGTGCGTTATATTGCTGTGCTCCGTGATTCGCACATACACACTGCACATTACTGTGAGTTTTATTGCTGTGGAGCTCTGTGATACACTCATACACACTGCACATTACTGTGTTATATTGCTGTGGAGCTCTGTGATACGCTCATACACGCTGCACATTACTGTGAGTTTTATTGATGTGGAGCTTCTGTGATACGCTCATACACACCGCACATTACTGTGTTATATTGCTGTGGAGCTCTGTGATACGCTCATACACGCTGCACATTACTGTGAGTTTTATTGCTGTGGAGCTCTGTGATACGCTCATACACACCGCACATTACTGTGTTATATTGCTGTGGAGCTCTGTGATACGCTCATACACGCTGCACATTACTGTGAGTTTTATTGCTGTGGAGCTCTGTGATGCACTCATACACACCGCACATCACTGAGTTTTATTGCTGTGGAGCTCTGTGATACGCTCATACACGCTGCACATTACTGTGAGTTTTATTGATGTGGAGCTCTGTGATACGCTCATACACACCGCACATTACTGTGTTATATTGCTGTGGAGCTCTGTGATACGCTCATACACGCTGCACATTACTGTGAGTTTTATTGATGTGGAGCTCTGTGATACGCTCATACACACCGCACATTACTGTGTTATATTGCTGTGGAGCTCTGTGATACGCTCATACACGCTGCACATTACTGTGAGTTTTATTGCTGTGGAGCTCTGTGATACGCTCATACACACCGCACATTACTGTGTTATATTGATGTGGAGCTCTGTGATACGCTCATACACGCTGCACATTACTGTGAGTTTTATTGATGTGGAGCTCTGTGATACGCTCATACACGCTGCACATTACTGTGTGTTATATTGCTGTGGAGCTGTGATTCGCTCATACACACCGCACATTACTGTGTTATATTGCTGTGGAGCTGTGATGCGCTCATACACACCGCACATTACTGTGTTATATTGCTGTGGAGCTGTGATACGCTCATACACACTGCACATTACTGTTATATTGCTGTGGAGCTCGATATACACAGCACATTACTGTTTTATTGCTATGAATCTCTGTGACAGATACAAAAGGTGTTTTATTACGGGCAGTTCTGCTGTAATTTTGTTTTTTACCGTTTATTACTACTTACATCTGATGTGCTGAGGTAATTTGAGCACAGAGCGCATGCGCTGGTTTATCCCGCCTTCTCGGGTGACGCAGTCCACGCAGTCGCTGCTGTGAGCGTGCGTTCCAGGCTGATGTCACGCATGCGCAGCGAGGCGGACTAAGGTAGCGTTTGTATCTGGCGCACGCGCAGGTTGGTACAGCAAGACACTAGGCGCCTGCGCAGACACCAGTCCTCGTTTCCCGGCCTGGCGCGCACCCTCCTTGCTTGCAGCTTTTGCGGATTCAATGAGCGGGCGGCGGGGAGGCTGAGAGCAAGGCCCGACTCCCACACACCCGAGTGAGGACAGGTAAAACGCGCTCCGTGACCGGCAGGCGGGTATCTGAGCGCCGGCGGGGACCGTGCTCACCACAAGCCGGGCCTCTCTTTGGCCATAGGCCTCCTATATCCTTCCGCCAGGACATCAGACCCCCGTTACCCTGACAGATATTGCCAGACAGAGCTCCCACAGTGGGTCAGCGTGTTCCCTGAGCCCTCCTAGTGGGTCAGAGGGCCCCTGGGAGGCTGAGGCAGGGCCCCAGAGCTCCCTGGGAGGCTGAGGCAGGGCCCCAGAGCTCCCTGGGAGGCTGAGGCAGGGCCCCAGAGCTCCCTGGGAGGCTGAGGCAGGGCCCCAGAGCTCCCTGGGAGGCTGAGGCAGGGCCCCAGAGCTCCCTGGGAGGCTGAGGCAGGGCCCCAGAGCTCCCTGGGAGGCTGAGGCAGGGCCCCAGAGCTCCCTGGGAGGCTGAGGCAGGGCCCCAGAGCTCCCCGGGAGGGCCAGGCAGGGCCCCAGAGCTCCCCGGGAGGGCCAGGCAGGGCCCCAGAGCTCCCCGGCAGGGCCAGGCAGGGCCCCAGAGCTCCCCGGCAGACCCCGGAGCTCCCTGGCAGGGCCAGGCACCCCCTCCCTGGCAGGGCCCCGGAGCTCCCTGGGAGGCCAGGCAGCCCCCCTCGTCCCTGGCAGGACCCCGGAGCTCCTGGGAGGGCCAGGCAGCCCCCCTCGTCCCTGGCAGGACCCCGGAGCTCCCTGGGAGGGCCAGGCAGCCCCCCTCGTCCCTGGCAGGACCCCGGAGCTCCCTGGGAGGGCCAGGCAGCCCCCCTCGTCCCTGGCAGGACCCCGGAGCTCCCTGGGAGGGCCAGGCAGCCCCCTCGTCCCTGGCAGGAACCCCGGAGCTCCCTGGGAGGGCCAGGCAGCCCCCCTCGTCCCTGGCAGGACCCCGGAGCTCCCTGGGAGGGCCAGGCAGCCCCCCTCGTCCCTGGCAGGACCCCGGAGCTCCCTGGGAGGGCCAGGCAGCCCCCTCGTCCCTGGCAGGACCCCGGAGTCCCTGGGAGGGCCAGGCAGGGCCCCGGAGCTCCCTGGGAGGGCCAGGCAGGGCCCCGAGCTCCCTGGGAGGGCCAGCAGGGCCCCGGGACTCCCTGGGAGGGCCAGGCAGGGCCCCGGAGCTCCCTGGGAGGGCCAGGCAGGGCCCCGGAGCTCCCTGGGAGGGCCAGGCAGGGCCCCGGAGCTCCCTGGGAGGGCCAGGCAGGGCCCCGGAGCTCCCTGGGAGGGCCAGGCAGGGCCCCGGAGCTCCTGGGAGGGCCAGGCAGGGCCCCGGAGCTCCCTGGGAGGGCCAGGCAGGGCCCCGAGCTCTGGGAGGGCCAGGCAGGGCCCCGGAGCTCCTGGGAGGGCCAGGCAGGGCCCCGGAGCTCCCTGGGAGGGCCAGGCAGGGCCCCGGAGCTCCCTGGGAGGGCCAGGCAGGGCCCCGGAGCTCCCTGGGAGGGCCAGGCAGGGCCCCGGAGCTCCCTGGGAGGGCCAGGCAGGGCCCCGGAGCTCCCTGGGAGGGCCCGGCAGGACCCCGGAGCTCCCTGGCAGGGCCAGGCAGCCCCCCCTCCTTGGAGGGCCCGGAGCTCCCTGGGAGGCCAGGCAGCCCCCCCTCCCTGGCAGGGCCCCGGAGCTCCCTGGGAGAGCCAGGCAGCCCCCTCCTGGCAGGGCCCCGGAGCTCCCTGGAGGGCCAGGCAGCCCCCCTCCCTGGCAGGGCCCGGAGCTCCCTGGGAGGGCCAGGCAGCCGCCCCCTCCTTGGCAGGGCCCCGGAGCTCCCTGGCAGGGCCAGGCAGCCGCCCCCTCCTTGGCAGGGCCCCGGAGCTCCCTGGCAGGGCCAGGCAGCCGCCCCCTCCTTGGCAGGGCCCCGGAGCTCCCTGGCAGGGCCAGGCAGCCGCCCCCTCCTTGGCAGGGCCCCGAGCTCCCTGGCAGGGCCAGGCAGCCGCCTCGCTCCTGGCAGGGCCCCGGAGCTCCCTGGCAGGGCCAGGCAGCCGCCCCCTCCCTGGCAGGGCCCCGGAGCTCCCTGGGAGGGCCAGGCAGCCCCCCCTCCCTGGCAGGGCCCCGGAGCTCCCTGGGAGGGCCTGGCAGGGCCCCGGAGCTCCCTGGGAGGGCCAGGCAGCCCCCCCTCCCTGGCAGGGCCCCGGAGCTCCCTGGGAGGGCCAGGCAGCCTCCCCCCTCCCTGGCAGGGCCCCGGAGCTCCCTGGAGGGCCAGGCAGCCTCCCCCCTCCCTGGCAGGGCCCCGGAGCTCCCTGGGAGGGCCAGGCAGCCTCCCCCCTCCCTGGCAGGGCCCCGGAGCTCCCTGGGAGGGCCAGGCAGCCTCCCCCCTCCCTGGCAGGGCCCCGGAGCTCCCTGGGAGGGCCAGGCAGCCTCCCCCCTCCTTGGCAGGGCCCCGGAGCTCCCTGGAGGGCCAGGCAGCCTCCCCCCTCCCTGGCAGGGCCCCGGAGCTCCCTGGAGGGCCAGGCAGCCCCCCCTCCTTGGCAGGGCCCCGGAGCTCCCTGGGAGGGCCAGGCAGCCCCCCCTCCCTGGCAGGGCCCCGGAGCTCCCTGGGAGGGCCAGGCAGCCCCCCCCTCCCTGGCAGGGCCCCGGAGCTCCCTGGGAGAGCCAGGCAGCCCCCCCTCCCTGGCAGGGCCCCGGAGCTCCCTGGGAGGGCCAGGCAGCCTCCCCTCCCTGGCAGGGCCCCGGAGCTCCCTGGGAGGGCCAGGCAGCCCCCCCTCCCTGGCAGGGCCTCCTCCCTGGCAGGGCCCCGGAGCTCCCTGGGAGGGCCAGGCAGCCCCCCCTCCCTGGCAGGGCCCCGGAGCTCCCTGGGAGGGCCAGGCAGGCCTCACACGCCCCTCAGTGGGGCAGCCATCCATATTTATGGCTTATTCTGCCCCATAGTTTGACAAACCCACTCCCGGAGTAGCCACTGAGGTTCTTACATTATTCTCTATTGACAGCGGTCAGTGACACAGCCGAGACATTGCCACAGCTCACATCCTAAAACACCTGCCTGACCCCATTAGGAAGGCAGCGTTCATTTATTCTCTCTACAGGGCTATGGCTTTGGCCTACCTGTAGGGTTGCACCCCCTCCTCCTGCGGCATGCCACGGTCATGTGGGGCGAACGGGATACTTTGATAAGGAACAACAATAGATAAAGCTTGTTTTGCCCGTGACAGCGGCGCTTTAACGCTGTAATCTAGCCACTCGAGGATTTCTTTGTGTGACTTCCTCTCTGTCAGTATTTGTAATCTATGTATTTTCTTCTTCTGATTGACGTGCAGCCTCCGTAAAGGCAACGTCTACGCAGTTGGTGCGCCATGGCGACCGAGGAGAAGAAACCAGAGACCGAAACGGCGAAAACTCAATCTGCGCCTTCGTCTTCCGCAAATCAGAGCAAGGTGTGTGGCGTTTAGTGTTTCGCCTGCGCGGCCCGCGGCCTGGCATTAAGATGCTTCAAATGACCAGTACCTAACCTAGACGCTTATTAAGTACACCTGTTGTACCCATCAGAAGTTGGGCTCATTTCACAAGCAATCACGCCTTTAATGTGTTCGTTTTTCTTTTTTAAGATGTATAATAGAAAAAAAGGGAATTATTCCATGTCCAAGATTTGCTGTCCCATATGTGACTGCGGCATGCCACGGGGGGGCGGGGGGTGTGACGGCTCAGAGCAGAGAGCTGCCTTACGTGACAGACCTCCGTTTGTTCTGCATGCACTTATGTCTACTGGCCTGTGCGCCAACGTCGACACTGAGGGCATATCTTGCATGACGGCCCCCCGGTTGGCTCCACCCAAGTAGGGTGAAACATGCCTGGAGATGTGCTGGCTATAACCCCCGGACGAGGCCTATGTAGACTGAATAAATGGTATCGGGTTACTGTATCTCTCATGCAGAGGAGGCTTCCTTGGTGTTTCAGTTATGGTCGCCCTTTTTGGGTGATAGTGGGTTGACTTACATATGGCGTTGTCTTCTCTGTAATGGCATCATTGAGCTAAAACCTTGAGACCTGAGCAGGGACTCAACGGAGGGCGGTGTGCCTGGGCTCAGTCTCCGTACTCCTAAACATTGTAAAGATACGCTGGTGTGCGTTCTTGAAGCCTTCTAGGGATCAATAAAACAAGATTTCCAGTGGTCAAAAACACACTAGGGGTTATTCAAAGAGAGCCGAACTTGCCACCGAATTTCGTGGCAATTCGGCTATTCAGAAAGCTGACAATTCACCGACTATTGGTGAATTGTCAGCGTCATACGGTGCACTTGGCCTCAGATCGCTGCAATTCTGCTACCTCCGACGGCCGTGAAATTCCACGTAGAGAAGTAATGATTAATCTTTTCAGAGAATCCCGAACTGCACCGACATGTCAGTGACATGCCCAGTTATTCGGTGCTTTCGTTCGACAGGTTGAAACGGGCGAATCTCCATAGGCTTCAATAAAAAAAAAAAATCCTGTTTTTATTTTTTAACTGTTTATTATTTTCCTTTGCAGCAAAAAGCCTTTTTTTCCCAGAATTTTTTTTAGGCAATTTTCCCCCCCCCCCCCTTTTTTATAGAACCTTTCCACGCATTTTCATAGTTTCAAGCGCCTTTTAAAAATTGCAGGTTTTTCGGTGGCATTCGTTGGCTGCGTTCGGCGATCTGTTCGGTGGATCGCCTGCTGCATTCGGGTTAATCGGTGTCCTGGGGACCCTGCGGTGAATGCTGAATTCACTGAGAACTGACCTCGCCGAATGAGAGAGCACCAAAATTTCGGTTCTCTCTGAACAAAATAACCCGTACGGTGTTCCTTTTTAGAATTGCCTTCACACGCAGGTCATCCCACCTCATCCCGACACGCCACCACACCGGTATGACCAACACTCGTTGGTGTTTGATCCAACAAATGTCTCGTGCGGAACAGTTTCACCGGAGTGCTATACCCCCTTGGCGTTATTTCCATGTCCCTGATTTATCAGGTGGTGCAGTAGACATTGCTTATTTAGATTTCAGTAAGGCTTTTGATACTGTTCCGCATAGAAGGCTTATCAATAAATTGCAATCTTTGAGCTTGGATTCCAATATTGTTGACTGGATTAGGCAGTGGCTGAGTGACAGGCAACAGAGGGTTGTGGTAAATGGAGTTTATTCGGCGCAAGGTCTTGTTACCAGTGGGGTACCTCAGGGGTCAGTACTTGGACCCATTCTCTTTAATATTTTTATTAGTGATATTGCAGAAGGTATTAATGGAAAAGTATGTCTTTTTGCTGATGACACAAAGATTTGCAACAGGGTTGACGTTCCTGGAGGGATCAGCCAAATGACAAATGATTTAGGTAAACTAAAAAAATGGTGGGAGCTGTGGCAATTGAGTTTTAATGTGGATAAGTGCAAGATAATGCACCTGGGACGTAAAAACCAAGGGCTGAATATAGAATATTTGATACAGTCCTAACCTCAACATCTGAGGAAAGGGATTTAGGGGTTATTATTTCAGAGGATCTAAGGGTAAGTAGTCAATGTAATAGAGCAGCAGGAAATGCTGCAGAATGCTTGGAAATGCTGGCAGAATGCTTGGTGTGTAGGGAGAGGTATTAGCAGTAGGAAAAGGAAGTGCTCATGCCACTGTACGGAGCACTGGTGAGACCTCACTTGGAGTACTGTGTGCAGTACTGGAGACCGTATCTCCAGAAGGATATAGACATCTTAGAGAGAGTTCAGAGAAGGGCTACTAAAATGGTGTACGGCTTGAAGGAGAAAAGTTACCAGGAAAGGCTTAATGATCTTAACATGTACAGCTTGGAAAAAAGACGAGACAGAGGAGATATGATAGAAACATTTAAATACGTAAAGGGAATCCACAAGGTAGAGGAAGGGAGTATATTTAAAAGGAAACAAAGTAGCAAAACAAGAGGACATAGTCTTAGATTAGAGGGGCAAAGGTTTAAAAGTAACATCAGGAAGCATTATTTTACTGAGAGGGTGGTGGATACATGGAACAGTCTTCCAGTAGAAGTGGTAGAGGCCAAAACAGTAATTGAATTTAAGCAAGCATGGGATAGGCATAAGGCTATCCTAAACAAAAGATAAATCCAGGTAAAGTATCCATGTAATTGGGCAGACTAGATGGGCCGAAAGGTTCTTATCTGCCGACATCTTTCTATGTTTCTATCACATTGGCTGAAGTTTTACCCTCTGCTCCCTCCAGTGCTTCACCCACATCCCCCTCGTGCTCGTTGACGTATCCCAGCGAGTCGCACTCTCCAGACCCCCTGCTACAGCAGGAGTGTCCCTTATCTGAAATGCCGAAGACCAGAAGTGTTTGTTTTTGGATATTTGCATATAATAATGAGATTTAAACTTGGAATCCATTTATTTCGTCATTTTGTCCCCTCTGTCACATGAGGTCGGGGGCGTGGGTAATTCTCCACTTTCAGTGTCCTAACGCTCAATAAAGTTTTTTTTTTTTAAACAGATTGGATAAGGGACACTCAAACTGTAACAGGATCTGCCTCTGCCCAATTATTTAGGTCAAAAAAGGAACTGTTTCTCCATAGAGTATCCCTTGAAGCCTCTCTTGTGGACGTTTTGTCTTTTTTGTGTATCGCAGAGGTTTGTCACCGTTGGGAAATGCCGGTGCTTTCCGAGCGATGGTCCACTGGACTGTGGCTGTAAAGCGAGAGCTGCTCGTGACGTAACTAGACGTCTGTGTGAACCTGAACATTCAATGGGGGTTTCACATCAAGGAGCCTTAAACTGTCTGTCTTCCTTTTTAATATGTAGCAAAAAATGTAGATTTTTAGTTATTCCCCCGGAAGGAGGGAAAAGCGAACGTTCCCTCCTGACACAAGCTGACCAGTTCACGTCGCTCACTGGTGTTCTGACTGTATAGCTGCGAGTGCCGAGGGTTGATTGACAGTTGACGCGCAGGAGAGCCTTCCTTTAGGCCAGGGGTCAGCAACCTTAGCTCCCTGATGTTTTGGGAACTACATCTCCCATGATGCTCAGTCACCCATTAGGCTGACTGAGCCATATGGGAAATGTGGTTTCCAAATCATCAGGGAGCCAAGATTGCTGACCCCTGGCCTAGTGACCGGCGCACGCTTTGCCCTTAAATATGGGGGCTTGACAACTTCACGCGAAAGGTCGAAGCCAGGTGAGGCTGTCAGCAGGTTTCTGTAGAGTGATATAGAAACGAGGCAGCCACTGGTTTCACTGCAAGAGTCTGAAGAAGCCAAGCTGTTGGCGTGCCAATGTGGTAGCGAAGAATCCAGACTGTTGGCATGTGAGGTGACCCCTCGTCCTGGTATGTGCTGAGGTGTGTTTGGGCAGAGGCAATAAGTCGCGCAGTCGGCATGTAGAGCAGAGTGTGCTATCGATGTTACGTCTACTGCTATACCCACCAGAAAAATGGCGTCCGACTGCACAGGAAAGGGGGGTCAGTATCTCACAAATAGGGCCGGTTACAAAGCTTAAAGTGTTTCCAAATATATTTATTTTTTCTAAGAAGTAGATAATAAAATGTAAAGCAAGGTGTGTTCGTTAAAATGTATAATTTTCTTGTTCCTCTGACGTAGCCTGCTCCGGTAAAACCCAATTACGCTCTGAAGTTCACACTAGCAGGACACACCAAGGCCGTGTCTTCTGTAAAATTCAGCCCAAACGGAGAATGGCTTGCGAGTTCGTGTAAGTATTCACCCTACCTTTTTTTTTTTCTTCTTCTCTTGTTTCGCTTAAGGTTGGCACTCATTGGTACGTAATATGCATTTTAAAAATTTATTTAAATCTTCTATTTCGCCATGGATATTTAATAAAAATTTGGGAGAAAATCTATTAGTCTTCGTTTTTATTAAATCTCACTAGTAGATGTTATTTTTAATAAATAAATATTTAAAAAAATATAATGTTAAAAATGTTTTTAGATATATATTTTTAATAAAATTGACCTAAATTGTTCTTGTATAATATATCAATGTTAAACACTTTTTTTTTTATTTTTAAAATTGTGCTTTTAAATATATTAAAATAAAATCTAATATTTAACAACAGTTAAAGCGAATATAAATATTTCCCTAAACTTTTATCAAATGTCAATTGTGAAATAGATTTTTATTTTTATAAATATATTTTTTTAGTTAGATTTAATATATTACCTATTATTTGATATTTAATAAAAAACTTGGCGGAAAATATATATTTTTCCCTTCAATTTTGTCGGATATCAAAGGTAACGTAGAGGCTATTTTAATAAAATTTTGAAATATATATATATATTTTTTCTATATGCAACTGAAATATAGTTGTTTATATGCTTTTTTTATTATATTTCTTTCTTTAGTAATTTTATTAATATTTTAGTATTATTCAGGAACAGGGACCTGGCACTCCAGATCGATATTAACAATTTTTTTTTTTTTATTATTTTTCAATAGCGGCTGACAAATTAATAAAAATTTGGGGTGCATACGATGGCAAGTTTGAGAAGACGATATCTGGACACAAGCTGGTAAGGGAGTGAATTGATGCAGAGCACGGCCCCTTTGCTCCCACCTGATATTTGTAACTTGTTATTTTATTCATTTATATTTTATGATTCCCAGGAGACCAGCCTTAGGTAAACAGTAATCCAAACCGACTCGGCATCCCGTTCCCGGGGGGGTGTATGGTAAAACCGGATCGGATTTCTCCCACAGCGTCACCGGGGGCTGTTGTAATTGACGTTCGCAGTAAAGGGATGAGAAATGTGTTAATTTTGGATATTTTAAAGCGGACAAATAAAATTGGTGCCAAGCCGAACCATTAAAAAGAAGGGTCGCTCATTAACCCAATTTTCTTCATCAAGAAATGAATTTATTTCAACCTTTTGTTGGCAATAAACTATATATTGACATTAGAGTGCAACTTTATCTTAAAGGGACACTCTAAGCAACATGACCACCTAAGCTATTTTAGGTGGTCATGATGCCCAGAGTATGCCGCCCTCTGTCCCCCCTCCCTCCGCTCAGCCGATCGGCAGAAAATGCTGAAAACAGCTGAGAGAGGCGGAGGAGTTTACTCCGCCCTCCCAGCTGTCAGTCGTCAGAGCGGGAATCATATTTCCCGCTTCTGCCGACTTTTGCCGAGTAGGAGACGTCATCGCGCTTTCAGCGCGATGACGTCTCCAACTCGCCGCAGTAGCTGGCGGCAGCGGCTGAGGGTTAGTGTTGCGCGCATCCTCTTGCACGCAACACTAATCCTCAGAGGGAGCCAGGAGGAAGCCTGTCGATTGGCTGGCTTACGTGAGAGGCGCGCATGCGCGCTTCTCACGTAAACCCAGAAGGCAAGAAGACTCAAGAAGGACGGAAGAGGAGGGAGGTGAGGTATGAAAAAAAAAAGACGCCGCTGGAAAAAAGTGGATTTTAGGGTAAGTATTACAGTTACAAGAAAAAAAAATAAAGATTTATTAAGGGAATAGGGATAGGTTAGGATAAAAAAACGGGGGGGGGGGGGTGATTTTTGATTAGAGTGTTCCTTTAAATGAGGATGGACTGGACCATCATTCTATAATCATACAGGATAAATGTAAGTGCAATTGACCATGTCGGTCTCTGGCCATGTGAGACCTTTTCCGAAGGTGATTGGTTCTGGCAAAAGTAGAAAAAGAAAAAAAAAATCTGACATAACCAGAGACCTTTGGGAAAGGTGTTTTTTTTTGTCTTCCCCCATCCTATTATGTGTAGTTTTGGTCACCCTCTTTCATGAGTGTTTTATTTTATGTAAAGGAAAGAAATTAAAAAATTCTATTACGTTTTTGTTTTTTTTCTTCATTTACGAAAAAAAATGGACAAAATATATATTGGCACATCACAAATTTTACATGAATGAAATATATTCATTTTTACAAAAAATGAATAAAACACAAAGGGACAATCGTTTTTTTTTTCCCTTATTTCATGGAGCTTTGCCCACCTGATGATATTTGCAGATGGTTCAAGTGTAACCCCAGGTTAGGGTGTCTACAACACCCAAAAGCAAAAATCACAATGTGTCAGCTGCTGCAATTTTAACACAGGAACTCGGAGGCGAGTATTTGCAATCTACTTCCTTTATTGCACCCACAGCAGTAAAAGAAGAATGTAATGAACGCAAGAAAAACATGGGGTATTCCCCAGGAGGGAGGTCCCATCCCCAGTCCTTAGAACCACCCCAAGTTATATATATATATATATATATATATATATCCTGAGCGAGAGCGGCCAAAGTCTCTTCTTTTACTGCTCCCGCATCAGATAAGTATAACTTTTGGCTGGATTTCTTTCTTGGATTTCCAGGAGTTATTATTACTGGTGTTTCAATTACGTTTCCTGCTCCTCGAGACCCCGACTATCCCCGGCTAAAACCACGGGGGTCGGGCGTACTCGTGACCGGGACGCCGCCGGCTGTTTGTACAGCTTAGCGGCGCTCCCGGAACTCAGTACATGAGTGTCAGTTTCCATTGAACTGCTTACCGCAGGTGCCCCCTGAGCCGCAACACTTGAGTTCCACTCGGCGCGCGGCTCCTCGGGTCCCTCGCGGCCTGGTGGTGAGTGCCGAGATCTCGCGAGATCTCGGCGCCGCCATCTTTGTTTTCATCCGTTTCGCGCCCTTTCTCTCGCGGTCTGTCACAAGTGTGTGCACACATTCCAGATCCGACGCTCCCATCATGTGTCCCGCTCAGCTCCCTCACCGCAGCCTTTCCTCATCAGCGGCAGACTCTGACTCCGCTGCCAGCTCGCGCCAGGTACATGGCCCCTCAGATAGGGATAGCCCCACTCCTCCATCCAACCACCTGTCTAAGACAGCTGTGCGTTTTGCCTCCCTGGAGGCCAAGCCTCCCTAGCCTCCACTTTGTCATCCGCAGTTTCCACCTTAACAGATGCTTTTAAATCCTCAATGAATGATGCTGTTAGTTCAGTCACTAACTTAACGAGACATTCCGGGCCCCCTACCCAAATGACTGATATGACGCCTGCTCCGGCAGTGCCCATGATTAAAGGCCCATCTGGGTCCAAGAGCAGTGCGAAAACCAAGCACATCGATCAAGCTCCTCGAGGGGCTGGCAACCCCGTAAACTTGCCTAAAAAGACGAGCGAGGTCGCCTCGCGTAAGAGAGACCCTGACCGTGGGCAACAGTAGCGGTTATTGAGAAACGGTCTAAACCTGCGGTTTCAGACCAACTCCCAGACTATACGGACTCAGAAGGCATCGTGTCCAGGGAGGATGAGGGGTTAGAAATCCACTCCCCGAATGATCCAGACCTGACGGTCAATGGGGAGCAAAATCCACCGCCACCACCTCTTTTGTCCCAAAAAAATGTGGTATGTGACCCGCGTGGCCAACCGATGTTTCATGCATCTGAGGTCTTACACCCGAGATCCTCAGCTTGGACGCCCCTTCCCCATGTGGAAATGTGGGTTGATGCCAACATGAGACTACCTATGGATCGGGCTACTAGAGCCAATTTTAAAGCTGAATGCCCTCGCCCCACCACAGCGGGGAAAACTTGCCTCACGCCCAAGGTGGATGAGGATATGGCCGATTTCCTTGCCGTAAAAGGCTGGTCTGCTAAACGCGGCATCGAACATGCCCTGCGTTTATGTGAGGATAAGGTCCTCGATGTGGCGGCCCCACTTATATTCCTTTTAGATTCTGTGGAGGACGCCCGTCTAAATGATACTCCCTTAGACCCTACGGATGTTTCAGGGTGGCTGTAGAGGTCACTGCCTATTAGGAGGCGCCAATGCTGCCCTCGCCACCGAACGGCGTAAATCAATGTTAATGCGGATGGATACTCACCTTACCTCTCAGGCGGTGAAAGATTTGGGCTCCAAAGCGCCAAGGCCTCCTATTCGGAGAACGATCCATAAAAAATCTGGGATCTTACTCTGGTACCTTTACTCAATTAGACAAAGTGGAGGCTAACATGAAAAAGGTTTTATCCCCAAATAGAGTTTTTGGGCGCGCTGGCAGAGGAAGGGGCCGCTCTGCCGGCTGGAGAGGTGCGGCAAGCACCGACAGGCTCCTTTCATTCCTCCACGTATAATCAGCCCGCGGGCTCAATTGGAGTTCCCTTCCCTCTCCGCTCCTGTCCCTGGCGTGGACGTGGCTTCAGAGGTGGCCGTGGATATGCATACTCCAGACGCAGAGCAGGTAAGACTGCCTTTGATTACCCCTCATTCTCATGTGGTTATTGGGGGTCGCATAGCACGCTTCGCACACGCATGGGAAGGGCTCACGTCCGATCCTTGGGTTTTGGGAACTGTACAAGGGTTTCCATTCACGTTCACCATCTACCCCCGGTTCAGTCGGCTCCTCCTCGATCTTTAAGGTTCTCAACCGCCCAGATGGCGATGGTGGACGTGGAGGTACAAGCTCTGCGGAGCAAGGGAGCCATATAGGAAGTGGCATAGAGGAAATACCCCGCTTTCTAAGCAACCTGTTTTTGGTGCCCAAAAAAGGGGGCGATATGAGGCCAGTTATCAACTTAAAGGAACTCAACGTAGGAGTGGAATACAACCACTTCAAAATGGAGGGCATACCCACCCTCAGGGAGACTCTGCTACAGAGAGACTGGATGGTAAAACTGGATTTAAAGGACGCGTATCTGTCCGTGCCAATGGCACCCATGTCCCGCAATTATCTATGTTTCATATGGCGAGGCCATGTGTGGAGGTTCACTTGCCTCCCATTCGGCCTCGCCTCCGCCCCGTGGTGCTTCACAAAACTCATGAAGCCAGTAATCGCCTCCCTCCGCGCCCGGGGAGTTCACTTAATTATTTACCTGGACGACGTCCTGCTAATAGCAAAGTCGGTCGACCTTTTGAGACTTAACCTGAAGTGGACGATTTCCCTGTTGCAAGAACTGGGTTTCCTAATAAAGCAGGAGAAATCCTTATTGGTACCAACCCGGAGAATATAATTCCTGGGATTTCTCGTCAACTTCGTCGCCATGACCCTCAGTGTCCCGCCATCCAAAGTCCGCTCCCTCCGGAAAGACGTACGTCCCCTATTACGGAACCCTGCTCCGTCTCTGTGGTCTCTGGCTCGAGTCATTGGAGTCCTCGCGACGACTCGTTTAGCTGTCCTCCCGGCTCCCCTACACTATCGGGCCCTCCAGACCTTGAAGGCCCGTTTTCTCCACTCAAATCCAGATTACTCGCAAAGGGTGTTCCTCTCGGACAAGGCGCGGGAGGACCTCCGCTGGTGGCTTTCCGATTGGACCAGATGGAATTCTCGTCCGGTGATGGACCCAACCCCGACGTTGTCCATAGAATCGGACACCAGCCGCAGGGGCTGGGGCGCCCATTGCGGACATTTGGAGACAGGAGGTCGATGGTCACCCTCGGAAGCAGAGGCTCATCAACGTGTTAGAACTAGTAGCAGCCTTCTTCGCACTTCAATGCTTCACCACGACTCACCGGTGTGTACTGCTCGCATGGACAACAAGGCGGCGGTCCGATATATCAATGCCCTGGGAGGTACTCGATCTCGGGACTTGACATCCAAGGCCCGCGACCTATGGGAATTCTGCCTGCAAAAGGGACTCTTCGTAGTGGCCGAATTCATCCCGGGCCTGAGCAACACGGTGGCAGACTGGAATTCTCGTCATCTGACCGACAGCGGGGACTGGTGCCTACTACCTACAGTTTTCGACGACATTGATATTCTCTGGGGTCCGCTGCAGGTGGATCTCTTTGCGTCCAGACTGAATTGTCAATTGCCGGATTTCTTCAGCTGGCGACCGGACCCAGAAGCACTGGCCACAGATGCCCTCAAACTTCAATGGCCGCAGGGCCGTCATTACGCCTTCCCTCCGTTTCGGATGTTATGCAGAGTTTTATCCGCGCTGAGAGAGCAAGGGGCGGAATTGGTACTCGTGACCCCACTCTGGCAGTCCCAACCCTGGTACCCCGACCTGTTGGAACTGGCAATAGATGTGCCAAGGGTGCTACCCTGTCCAGAGAACCTGCTGACAGACCCGGAGGGCCTTCCGCATCCCTTGGTGATGGGGGATCGGTTGACGTTGGTGGCATGGTTGGTTTCAGGTTCGCCTGGCAAACCGCAGACGTTTCGGAGGGGACTGCTTCCCTACTGCAACAGGCATGGGCTCCAGGCACGCAGAGCGCCTATAAGTCTGCATGGGACCATTGGCACCGCTGGTGTTTGGGACGGGGCCACGATTCCCTTACTGCCCCTGTGATGGTTGTGTTGAATTTTCTGTCGTCCCTATTTGATTCGGGTTTGGTTTTCCGGACTATCAATGTGTACCGCTCGGCGATTTCGGCTGGTCATGTTGGTTTGGAGGGCGTCCCAGTGGGTCGCCATGCCCTGGTGTGTCGCTTACTCAAAGGTGTTCGACTCTCTCGGCCTCCTGCACCTTGATACTCCTTGACCTGGGACGTATCTTTGGTTCTTGAATTTTTGCGTGGCTGGCCGGCTAATGACGACCTGTCGTTAACAAGACTAACAACTTGGCAGATAATTGTTTTATGTCTGATTTCTTGCAAACGGGTGGGCAATGTTAGTTTGGGGCACACTCGATGAGGGGCGCTTCTGCCTCCTAAGGCTTTCAATTCAGGTTGTCGACTTGAAGATATACTGAAGGCGGCGAATTGGTCGCAGGAATCTACCTTTCGCCACTTTTATTTTCGTCCGCTCACCCATATGTCTCACGCCTTGGTGCGTTAAACTTGCAAATAGGAGCCTCCGAGTTCCTGTGTTTTAAAATTCCTAAATTTTCCTACCAGATGTGACGGAAAGTTTAGATTTTAATAAGGACTCGGAGGCGAGTATTTCCCGCCACTCCCTCCCGTTCTGATGTTTTGTTTATTGTATTGTTGTATTCTATAGCTTACTAATAAACTTTGAGATTGGTTTATTGTGTTCTCTTTGCGATGTTCCTGGGTGGCGGGGGGTCTCGGTTGACGGGTCCTTTTGTGTCCTCTATGATCTATGACCTGTGGGATTTGCCATGCTGTTTCATGACATTATTATCATTCTGCCGGTGGGTGGGTGCTTACTGTTGGGTTCCTGTTAGATTCCCTGTTTTGTTGCCTGGCTCGTGTTTGTGTTTTCTTCACAGCCTCGTGAATACCATTGGACCTCGTTTTCCGGCTGGTTCACCGTGTCCGGCCTTTCGTTTGCCGCTGTTAAACTTTCGCTTGAAGCTGTTGTATCTTCGTTTGCCACTGTTGGACGTTTCTGTTTTGGAGGATGATGTTTAAAGAAGAGGCTTTGGCCGCTCCCACTCCGGATATATATAGACTTGGGGGTGGTTCTAAGGACTGGGGATGGGACCTCCCTCCTGGGGAATGCCCCGTGTTTTTTCTTGCGTTCATTACATTCTTCTTTTACTGCTGTGGGTGCAATAAAGGAAGTAGATTGCAAATACTCGCCTCCGAGTCCTTATTAAAATCTAAACTTTCCGTCACATCTGGTAGGAAAATTTAGGAATTGTAAGACACGTGCGCACCTCTGGGCTTCTGTAGGTTTTATAGTTTTCCTACACAACATATTTAACCCTTTTTTTAAAACCTGGCAGATGAAATATTAGTCAGAAAATACTATTATAGTGTTTGCTAGTGGAGGAAAAAAATATCAAATATGGCTACAAATGGCTTTATAGGGATAAACTGTATATTGGTGTAGATTCTATAGAGAAGTATAAAAATAATCAAAAGGGAATAGAAGTTCAGAAGAGGAATGGCCCTGGGTCACCTCTGAAAGAGTTCTAGAATATCCTTTGCCGAGAAGTCGAGGCATTATTATTATTTTTATTCATTTATAAAGCGCCAGCATATTCCGCAGCGCTGTACAATAAACACAGTATAGACAGGGTTACAATACATTGAACAACATTTGACAAACAGTACAGGAGGAGATGAGGCCCTATTCCTGTAGGAACTCACAATCTAGGAGGGTTGGGGTTGGAAACAGGAGGAGAGGACTGTAAGGTGAGAGTGATTGATGGTTGCGTCAGTGAGTTGGGTGGTAGGCTTCCCTAAATAGGAATGTTTCTAAGGGAGCGTTTGAAGCAAGAGAAGTTAGGGGAAAGTCTGACAGCACGAGGGAGAGCGTTCCAGAGAGTGGGGGCTGCGCATGAGAAATCCTGCAGTCTATCATGGGAAGAGGTGATGCGGGGAGAAGCTAGGCGCAGGTCACTGTTTGACCTTAGGGAGCGGGCTGGGGTGTATTTGGTGATTAGTGAGGACAGGTAGTGGGGCGCTGAGTTAGTGAGGGTTTTATAGGTAAGGATAAGGATTTTGAACTTAATTCTGCAGTGGATGGGGAGCCAGTGAGGGACTCGCAGAGGGAAGCGGCAGAGACAGAGCGGCGGTGAGGTGAATTAGCCTGGTGGAGGCGTTCAGGATGGATTGTAGGGGGGAGAGGCGGGAGAGAGGGAGGCCAGATAAGAGATTATTGCAATAGTCGAGTCGGGAGATTACCAGGGCGTGTATGAGTTGTTTTGTGGTGACAGCGGTAAGAAATGGCCGAATTCTGGAAATATTACGCAGTTGGTATCGGCAGGAGGAGGAAAGAGACTTGATGTGGGGGATGAAGGAAAGAGCAGAGTCAAGTGTAACTCCAAGACAGCGAACTCCAAGTCTGTATAAGAAGTATCCACCTCACTTCATGTAGAAAACCTAACAAGAAAAAAAGGTTTGTGATTTGCGCTCACCACTGTAGCTTCAAGCGAAACAAAACACAATCCGGTTTAAGTTTACGTGAATGGCCATTGAAGTGTAAGCATCATGAGGATACACAGTTGCTTATCAGCTAAGAGAGAGACCGATGGGTTTATATCTATACCCCCACCAGGAACAATTCCACTTTGGGATTAAAAAAAGAAAAACCTGGAAAGCGGCAGCAGCAATATTGACCTAGCTGGGGATACAACATTATTGCTGCTGCCTCTTTCTGGGTTTTCTTTTTTAATCCCAAAGTGACATTGTTCCCAGTGAGGGTATAGATATAAACACACCAGTCTCTCATGACTGAGAAGCAGCATGAGGATATGCGGTTGCTTAGAAAAGCAGCTCTTGGTTTCATTAGGTAGGACCCACCTGACCAGAGGTGCCGTGATGTGGCAGGTGGGCTTACACTTTAATGGCCATTCAAGTAAACCAAAACCTCTGTTTTGTTTCGCACGGAGCTACAGTGGTGTGCGCAAATGACAACCTTTTTTTTTTTTTTTCTCATGTTTTATACATAAAGTGGGCTGTTTACCTCTAGGTTAACGCAGCCGCACTGTTAGGGAATAGGCTCAAAACCGTGTTTTGTTTTTTTTTCTTTTTTTTTGGGGGGTTTTCTGCATAGGTGTGTGTGTATAATGTGCAGAGATTTTAATCCTGCCTCACTTGCGGCGGCTCCTCTTGATTGGTAGTTTGTTACATGGCAGCGTTGTGTGATTTCAGTTTTATATTTTTTGTTAATTACATTTTTAATTTTCTCTTCTTTTCCAGGGTATTTCTGACGTCGCTTGGTCCTCTGATTCCAACCTCCTCGTATCGGCTTCTGATGATAAAACGCTAAAAATCTGGGATGTTAGCTCCGTAAGTGTCTCAGTTATGCTTCGCTATAATGAAGGTGTAACATACTGTAGATAACCTATAATGACGCCTGTGTGTGTGTGTGTGTATAAACACGTATATGAAGGTATATGCATTGGTGTCCCTGCATGCAGTTTTGCATATTCAATGCGTTAAGGGTGGGAGTAAGCCATTCATTATGTGGGGGACGCTCGGTCTCTCTGCGTTGCACCGTAACTTTGTTTCATTCTCTCTTCTTCCAGGGAAAGTGTTTGAAGACCTTGAAGGGTCACAGTAACTACGTCTTTTGTTGTAACTTTAACCCTCAGTCCAATCTCATTGTGTCCGGATCTGTGAGTATACCTTTAATATATATATATTCTCACTTTAAGCTGCTGTCATTCTGTGCTTTGCATCGAGGTCTGCTGGAAGCCGACGATTCAGCAGCTCCTTGTCCACCTGGAGAAGGTGGAGACCCCCATGTCCTTTCAGAACATGTGGTTTTCAGCCCAAATTTACTGCCTGAGACTGGGTTATTCAAAGAGCACCGAATTTCCCCATACTGTGCAATTTCGTGGTGATTCAAAAAGCCGGTGATTCCCCAAATGTGGCGAATTGCCAGTGAAGTACGGTGCCTGTTCGGCGACAGTGAAATCCCCCCCCCCCCATAGAGAAGCAATGGCTAATCAATTCAGAGACACCGAACAGCTGAGAAATGTCAGTGAAATGCCCTGCTGTTCAGTGGTTTCATTCGGCAGGTTTCAATGTAACAAAAAATCCTCGTTTTTTTTTTTTTTTTCCCCTTAATCAACCGTTTATTCTTTTCATTTGCAGAAAAAGTCTCTTATTTTAAGGCATTTTTCGGCGACATTTTTGATTCCAATTTTTAATTTTATTTTCATGGTGTTTTTATTCTGTAACAGACCTTTTGATTATTCATAGGTCCTTATTTGTTATTTTCACGTTTTTTTTTTTTTTCAAAAAAAATGTATTAAACGCCTTTTAAAAATTGCAGGTTTTTTTTCCTTTTTATTTTGTATTCCCCGATTGGTTTATCGGATCGATTTGGCGTGTTCCCCCCCCCCCTCCCCGGCGGTTTATCGGGTGCGTTCAGCAGGTCAATAACATATATTTTCAGGCAGGAAACCATGGAAAATCAGACCGAAACCACCAAATTGGCCATGTTTTGTTCATTTATACCTTCTGCGGGTTTTTCTACCTTGTCATTTGCTCGAATGTTACAACGACACCTGTCATCGTTCTAATACACCAGGGTGTAATCTAAACAAACTGTGCAGAATGTAATTACAGTGTTTACTCTAATGTACAGGGGGGGGGGGGGGCTTTAAATGTCACTCCCCCCCCCCCCCCCCACTGCACCACAAATCCCTGTAAACACCTGCTTTGAATTTTTTTTCTTCTGCTTTCTATAGGGGTTATTCACTAACGTCTGAATTGCAGCGGATGGTAAATTTCCCCGTTCGGTGCAATTTTGAGCCAATTCAACTATTCACTAAGCTGTCAATGTGCCCGTTACAGGTGAATTGACAGCGAAATACGGCACCGAAATTGTCCGATGGAAGACCCCTCGTGTGTTCTATTCACAGAACACCGAACTGCACGGAAATTCCGGGGCAAAAGCCCTGATTTTCGCTGTTTGAATTCCATGGTTTTTAACAGACGAATCCCATAGGATTCAATGTAAAAACGTATCTTAAATGTATGTTAAAGACGGTTTCTTAAATTTTTCAGCAAAACTCCCTTTTTTTTTCTATTTAGAACACCTTTTTGTATTTTTCTGTGTTTTTTTTTTTATTTTTTTTATCTTATTTTTCTGTAACAGATAATTTTATTTTCTTTTTTTTTAAATTTTTATAAAAAATTTTTTATCCGTTTAAACACCTGTTAGCTAAATGGTGAATTAGTTGTATTTTCTGTGAAATGGGCCGAAACGCAAGCTTTGTGAATACACCCTTATGTTTTTCATGAGGTTACTCGGGATATTCAGGCGATTGACGAATGATGTGGTAATGTTATATATACCCTTTACTATTCTTTTTTTACATTTTTTTTTTCCCATCGGTTTTTAGCCCTCATCCTAGATCAGTGGTTCAGCAACCTTGGCCCTATGTTTTGGAACTACATCTCCCATGATGCTCAGCTACTCATCGATTTAGCAAAGACTTATGGGAAATGTAGTTCCAAACCATCTGGAGGGTTGAGGTTGCTGAGCCTTGTCTTGGATGTTTAAGAAGTGAGGTTCCCGTGTGTTTAAATTACAACTTTGCTCATTTCTGTGCTCTTCTTCTTTGTACAGTTTGACGAAAGCGTGAGGATATGGGACGTGAAGACCGGCAAGTGCCTGAAGACCCTGCCTGCCCATTCCGACCCGGTCTCTGCTGTAAGCTTTCTTTTCTATTATTATTGATTTATACGGGGGGACTTCACATTCTCCTTCCCCCAGATATCCATGGCCTGTAATTCCCTGAATTCTATCAATGCTATAGATGAACAGAATCATGGGAGTTGTAGTTCCGATACATCTGGTGGCAGGATTTGAGATCCCTGACTTAGCGTTGCAAGAAGAAATGTCGAATAACAGATTTTTTTATGTATAGTATACAGCAACCTATTTTAGTAATGTAGGACTTTTACAGGAGAAATCTGACGCCATCTGTGGTCAAGGAATTTTTCCCCAGTGTGTTGGATATTGATGAGCATTTCAGACTGGGGGTTTTTGCTTCTTTTGGATCAATGGCAGTAGGTGATGTGTGAAAGGCTGAACCTGATGGACGCACGTCTTTTTTTTTGTCCGGCCAGTATATTCTTCTAAATTTGGAACTGAGCGACTTCCTACGTTCAGCGGGGTTTTATCAAGCTCAACCTCACGCCGGCAGAGCCGACCGCTCATGCAGGTGCCTACCAGCTCTGCCAATGCTCTGACGAACACTCCGCCAGTTCAGAAATCCTCGTATATTTTTTTTTTTTCCTCTCTCTCCAGAGTTTGGCCTTGATTTTTAAATCGTGCTTAATCAAGGAAATTGCCCAACTCTAGGGCAACGGTAATGCTATTCTATATCGCTGCCTGTGGCTTGGGCGGTGTAAAGCGCGTCAGATCGGCATAAAAACTCTCGAGCATAAGCCTAGTCACATAACGTGGCCGTACACAGAGGTGTCTGACTTTAAGCCACTTACTGACTTTAAGCCATTTACCGCGTCCTGGCAAAGTTCCTCCAGAAATACCCAGGAGCCTGTGCACCGAACCCAGAGTTGCTGCGGACCCTTTTGACCCTGTCAAGCTTTACACACACGTGTGTGTGTGTGTGTGTGTGTGTGTGTGTGTGTGTATACGTACGCCTCACATGTGGCATCTTCTCCATTTTCAATGACTTCTGCGGCCAAGTAAAATCTGAGTATCCCTTATCTGAAAGGCTGAGGAGCTGCAGTGTACTGGATTTTGGGGATTTTGGATTATTGGCATATTCTAATAATGTGAGATATCGAGGAAAAGGCTCAAGTCTAAACAAGACGTTTTATACACACACAGCATGAAGGACATTTCATACATTATCTTTATTAATTTTGCCCCGTCACATGATGTCACGGGTGGGATTATACACCTGTGGCGTCGTGTTCCAAAATACGACTTATCTGCAAAAGTATATGTAAACTATGAGTGTTATTCACGAACGTCTGAATTTCACCCTATCTGCGATTTCAGGGGCAATTAATCTATTCACAAAGCTGTCACTTCACCAAATACAGGCCAATTGACAAAGAAATACATTGCATTTCGCGGCAACGAAATTGCCCTATAGAGAATGCTCAAATCTATTCGCAGAACGCCGAATTGCACCGAAATGTGGGTGAAATGAGCTGATTTTCGTTGTTTCAATTGAACAGGTTTAAACAGGCGAATCTATATCTGTTTTTTAAAATGTTTTTTACTTAACTTATTTTTTTATTTATTTTTAAAGGGTCTTTTTTTTTTTTTTTTTTAATTGATTTAAACTAATGTTCCTTTTCTTATGTGGAATTTTCTCACGATGCAATTTCAGTGCTTTTTTTCAGACGTCCGATAACTGCTTAGGCCGGCGTCAGACGAACGCAGTGTTCCCGTCCTTGTCGCCACACAGTTTAGCGTTCGTCGTAGCATAGAATCATGATCAATAGAGACCCACACACGAAGTACGTGCGCACCGAACTGCGCACGCACAACGCACGTGGCTGACGGATGCTAGTTAGGCAAGAACGTAAAACCGCTATGACAGACGCGCAGAGTGCGCCACGTCCGCGTAGCGGCCTGTGTGCGTCATGCTGCGACGTCAGGCGCAGCGTATTTGCGACGTCCATAACGTTGACGCTCAGAAGTTTTTTTGGTCTGGCTGACTGTACCGGTCTTTAAATTCTAATTTTGTTTCTACATCCGTCAAAAAAAAAGGACAGTGTGGGGTCTACAGTATCTTCCGTCAGTACGTCTGTCCGTTACGCACGCAGAGTGCGCTCAGACTGCGTTCATCTGTCATTGGCCTTAAGCGACTCCATTTTCAGCAAAATATGGTGAATTCACCGAATTTTCAAAGAAATAGAATCGCGAAATGTGCTAAAATGCAAAGCACCGAAACTGGTTTCAATGCTTTGTGTGTGTATATAACACTACAGTATGTACATACATATACATTTTCTTTTTAAGGTTTTATAGTCCATAGATTTGATCTGAAAGTGTCCAATAGAAACCCAGGAATGCATACCGCCAGCCAGCCATACATACCTACATACCCCCTATTTGTAAACCGATTTGTCTGGGTCCGTTCTCCCACTTGGTTTCTTGTTTTTCGGTGCTTGACGACACCGCGTGGTTTTTGGGCGTGAGCGTTTCTGTTCACTCCTCGGTCCCAGCGCTTTAATCCCTCTATTTTGGTGTAATGTTTCAGCTGCCAATTAGTGATGGGAACACACGGGTTATCAGGTTTCCCTTCCCTTGCGTCTGGAGATCTATTCGTGTTTATTCCTCCTGCCCCGCTGGGGACGCGTAGATTGTAATCAACGTCTGTCATATCAACGTCTTTTCATATCTCCTTCTCCTCCTCCTTTCCAGGTGCATTTTAACCGTGACGGCTCCCTCATTGTATCCAGTAGTTACGACGGCCTGTGGTGAGTGAAGACGGCTGCTGCAACTTGTTCTTTAATGTTTTATTATTCCTGCTTTGCGTCATCCTCTTCACGAGGTGGTTTGTAAACATGGCGTCTGACACGTGAAAACAAATAAAAACCACACACTGACCTGTGAATCTCTTGATACAGAAGATAAGCTTCAAAACCCCGTTTTTTTTGGATGTTTTCTTTCTGCTCTGCCCCTTTTCGTCTTACTGGGCTTGTTCTCTGATTTCCTTATCGCACATGCGCCAACGCATCTATGACCTGCTGCAGGGGTCAGCAACCTCGGCCCTACACGTGTTGTACATTTCCCATGAGGTCCAGCCAATCTAATGAGTTACCTGAGCATCATGGGAGATGCAGTTCCACAACATCTGACACACTGAGCATTGTGCGTGGGGTCTATTCACTAAATGGCAAGTTGTGACTGTGGTAGAGAAGTCGCTACTTTTGCCAATGATCTGCGATGCTATTTTTCTAGAATTGGCCAATTATTTCGTGCGACCGGCTGAAGGCCTAGCGGGAGCATATTTCTTGCAGTGCCATTGTACGAGATCTGCTTCGGTTCGCCATTGAGTGAATAGACCCCCCCCCCCAGTGTTGAGTCCCACCTTCAGCCTTAATATCGCCTTATGTCATACTGGACTTTAATACATATTCACATCTAATGTGTAGCAGTGAGGCAACGTCTTTATGCTCCAAAAAAAAGTGTTTTTCTTTTTCCTGGTACGATTAGCCCGCAACGGCGTGTTTCATTGTCTCAGCAGCGCTTCCATCCCACTATATGACACATTTATATCAAACCACTGTGCCAGCAAAGAAACGAAGGAGCAAAATACATGTTTTTAGGAGCCAGTCTAATCTATCGTATACAGCGCTATGGAACTTGTTGGCGCTTTATAAATGCTTGTAACTGTTTATTCTAGATGACACCTAAATGTAGCCAAAAGTGAAATAGGATCACCAGGTCGGCCATGGTTTTTCTAAACACATATAATTTATTCATGCTGATGGGCAGCGCATAAAAAATTCCACCCCGCAGCATGTAGAATCCATACGCTGCAGTTAAGGAATTCCAGGTGACCTGCCTTGATTTCCTTCGTGCAGCATTTAAATTATATATGTTGCAGGGCAGCACTTTTCCCTGCGCTCCCCTCAGCGATACGTGTCCAGGGAAGCATGGCCGAACCGGCAACCCTAAGGTGAAATAGTTTTAACTCCTGGCTGCCTGGCCCTCAGGATTGGTCGAGCTCTGTATTCGAGAACGCTGTATATAGATATAATTTTAATGCAACGACTCGGAGGCTCGTACTCGCATCCGAGTCTTCATTAAAATTCGAACTTTCCTTCATTAAACTAGGAAAATTCAACCATTTTATAAAAGGTCCCTTTTTCAGGAAAACTGTATTTTAAATGGATCTATGCATTGAGTTGTTTAGAAATGTCCATGTGTTTTCTGGTAGAGACAGCGGTATCTTAATCTACATGACTTAAATCTCTTCCCATCCAGCCGAATCTGGGACACCGCGTCGGGGCAGTGCCTGAAAACTCTGATCGGTAAGCAGGACGTGCGTGCTTTGTTCCAGCCGGTCGCCGCAATATATGTGCTCATATTGATGAAATTGGCTTATAATTATACATACTCGCCACCCAGAACATACTTGAAAACGAGAGAAATCTCAATGTATCCTTCCTGGTAAAATCCTTTCTCCAAAAAATCTTTTTTATAGGGTCACTAGTTGAAATGGGATTTTAATTTTTTTACACCCTGCCATTTTGGCTTTTTAGAGGTCTATTCGCAAAGCCTGATGGAACGCAACTTGGGTGCTCTGCATTTTGGCGTGCTTAGATTCAGTTTCATCGAAAATTTGGATTCACCATCTAGCGTATGGTCACCATATTTTGCAAAATTAATCGCCGAAGCCGTTATCTTGACGTCGACTGAGCACCGAATTGCCATCGGCAAATTCCACCGAACTGGAGAAAGGAAGGGGAAAAAAAGTCTTGCATTCTCCTAATAGGAGATTATTAAATCAATATAAATGTAGTAAAAATGTGTCTAAAATAATAAGAGCCCTTTTAAAAATAAGTATTTTAAAAGATATATAAAATAAATGTTGCATAAAAAAATACAAAAAGGGGTTTTTTGCAAAAAATGTAAATGCTTAAACGGTCTTTAAATTTTTTTTTATTAAAGATATTCCATTTATTACATTAAAACCTATTGGCTCCGCCGGTTTAAAACACTGAATATCAGGTAATTTCGGCACTGTAAAGTGCTTGTGCTTTTACCCGAGTGAAAAGTCTGGCACCTTGTTTGGGGGGGGGAGGGGGTTCTGTATTGTCTTACATGAACTCAGTAAACACGTGCAAACCTGTCCTCCTTGCTCTTACTCTCTAGATGATGATAACCCTCCAGTATCATTTGTGAAGTTCTCTCCAAACGGAAAATACATCTTAGCAGCTACGTTAGACAAGTAAGTAGAGGTCGGCAGCAGCTTCCTGCCTAACGTTGTAGATGGTTTTTCTTTTTTATCTTAATTACCAGTTTTGCCTATTCCGCATGATGGAAAATTTGGATTTTAATAAGGACCCGGAGGCGAGTATTTGTATACTAAAGCGTGTGTGTGCGCGACATATCCCAGCATCCCATTCAAGATGCACCGGCCGCACTGGTTCTCGTGTTGTCTCAGAAGTAATAGTGACTTTTATTGGGATCCTATGGAAGAGACTTTTTTGCTTTAAAATCGATTGTGCCTTTTTAAACACCTTTTTTTTTTTTTTTTAAAGTCTCACCTTATTGCGATACGGACAGTTTTGAATGCACAGAATTCAGCCACACCGGGCCACAGGTTTCCGATTTGTAGACTGTTTGCTGCGGCTGAATTCGGCCATCCCTGTTTAGGGTTAGGTTACCAACGGGCATAAAAAAAAAAGGTGCAGAATGTTAGGGTTAAATGTGTCACAAAAAGAGTGGTCAAATGGTAAACTGTAACAAAGAAAAATGATGCACCTCTTGGACCTCAGTGTCTCTCTTGGCCGCGTCTACAGTTTCAAAGTCATCCAGGTCCAAGTTCTTATTGATGTCTTGATTTAAGAGTCCGTTCTGAGATGTGGAGTAAAAGGTTACATGAACAATTTAAATGCGATAAGATTCATTCATGTTCATGTGAATTTCATATTTTTCCCCTATTTTTTTTCTTTCTCCTTTTTTTTCCTTTTTTTCTTTTTTTTTTTCGTTCCCCTTTCCTTTCCCCTTTCCTTTCCCCTTTCCTTTCCCCTTTCCTTTCCCCTTTCCTTTCCCCTTTCCTTTCCCCTTTCCTTTCCCCTTTCCTTTCCCCTTTCCTTTCCCCTTTCCTTTCCCCTTTCCTTTCCCCTTTCCTTTCCCCTTTCCTTTCCCCTTTCCTTTCCCCTTTCCTTTCCCCTTTTCTTTCCCCTTTCCTTTTCTTTCCCCTTTCCTTTTCTTTCCCCTTTCCTTTCCCCTTTTCTTTCCCCTTTCCTTTTCTTTCCCCTTTCCTTTTCTTTCCCCTTTCCTTTTCTTTCCCCTTTCCTTTTCTTTCCCCTTTCCTTTTCTTTCCCCTTTCCTTTTCTTTCCCCTTTCCTTTTCTTTCCCCTTTCCTTTTCTTTCCCCTTTCCTTTTCTTTCCCCTTTCCTTTTCTTTCCCCTTTCCTTTTCTTTCCCCTTTCCTTTTCTTTCCCCTTTCCTTTTCTTTCCCCTTTCCTTTTCTTTCCCCTTTCCTTTTCTTTTCCCCTTTCCTTTTCTTTCCCCTTTCCTTTTCTTTCCCCTTTCCTTTTCTTTCCCCTTTCCTTTTCTTTCCCCTTTCCTTTTCTTTCCCCTTTCCTTTTCTTTCCCCTTTCCTTTTCTTTCCCCTTTCCTTCTCTTCCCCCTTTCCTTCTCTTCCCCAGCACACTTAAATTATGGGACTACAGCAAAGGGAAGGTAAGTTTGTGTGTTTTATTCTAAACGTCTGTCTTGAATTGGCACTTTCCGGCAATGCCATATGTCCGCCTGCGTGCTGCGGCGCCATCTAATTAGCAGCTTTCGCAGGACGTGGCAGATACGCCTCTTTTCATGCAGCATCAACAGAATCTGTCGTGTCGGTAACTGAAGCGCTTGGTTGTGCCCTCTGTGCATCTGCCAAACGAAAGCGAGTGTCTATATCTTGAAACGTATATATATATATATATATATATATATATATATATATATATATATATATATATATATATATATTTTACTGGCCAGGCTTTGTTTTATGAGGCGCATGGACTGTCAGGGATATGTCACTGCTTTTTAAAAGATTTTATCATCTGTATAATGACAAATAACGTAATCATTTCCCACGGCACTTTCAAAGGGAACGTGGGTGATATAGATTTCCCAGGGCCGCTAGGGGCCTCCTGACGGTCGTACAAGTCCCACGGACACGAGGAGAGCGCTCTCTCTCTGCATGCACTGCTATAGAAGTAAAAACCTCTGAGGTTTTGCAGCCGTTCAGCTCCTCTCTAGCCGGCTTTCCTAACGGATGTTTCCCCCCCCTTTTTGCAGTGCCTGAAAACCTACACGTGCCACAAGAACGAGAAGTACTGCATATTCGCAAATTTCTCTGTAACAGGTGGCAAGGTGGGTAACGTGCCAGCATGTCATACGTCTGTTACCCAGAAAAGTGTAAAAAACGGGGGGAGCCCCATGGGTGTAACTTGCATAATAAAAAAGAATTCTGGCTAAACCTGAAAATCCTGAATCTTTGATATCCTGGTCTTTCCAGCTTTTCCTACAGCACAGGGTCAGCAACAACCCTACAGATACTGTGCAACTACACCTCACACCATGCTCGGCCACTAACCCGTTAAGTGGAGACTCCTGGGAATTGTAGTTCCAAAACCTCAGGAGGGCCAAGGTCTCCAACCCCCCCCCCCCCGCTCTACATAATGCGTAAACCTGGCTTTTCACACTTTTTCCGCCTCAACCTTCCAGTAATTCCAATAAAACGTCTTTGATATTAGGTTATTGATTAGAAATCACAAAGTCTCTTTCTCTCCCCCTTTCTCTCCCCCTTTCTCTCCCCCTTTCTCTCCCCCTTTCTCTCCCCCTTTCTCTCCCCCTTTCTCTCCCCCTTTCTCTCCCCCTTTCTCTCCCCCTTTCTCTCCCCCTTCCTCTCTTTCCTTTCTCTCTTTCCTTTCTCTCTTTCCTTTCTCTCTTTCCTTTCTCTCTCTTTCCTTTCTCTCTCTTTCCTTTCTCTCTCTCTTTCCTTTCTCTCTCTCTTTCCTTTCTCTCTCCAGTGGATTGTCTCTGGATCCGAAGATAACTTGGTGTACATCTGGAACCTCCAGACAAAGGAGATCGTTCAGAAACTACAGGGCCATACGGGTAAGATCACGGCGTAGTCGCCTCACTCGGTTTGTCTCGCTTAAAGAGACTTTCTGGTGGATTTTCAGTCTCGTCCTCTATGGTTTCATCATGTTAACACAAGGATTATTTTGTGGCAAACTCCCCACCTGGTTTGGACTCCCAGAAGAAAAAAACACTGTAATTGAAAAAAAATAAAAATGTCTCCTAACGTCGGGACACTAGAGGGAAAAAGCTGCGTGGTCACACGGCACCACGTGAAGCATCGTTTCACTGACTCCAGTGCGGTGGGAAGTTTATTACTAGGGTTAGGGCTACTATTTCTGTTTCTTTCTAGCAGCACAGATTATTTTATTTTAGGTGACAGATTCTGCTCCTTCTTCTGACGCGAACATCTGAGGAAGGAGCAGAATCTGCGAGTCAATCCTAAAACAAACATCCCTGTCAGTAAAATGATGCTCATACGGCACTAACGTTCACTGTTCAAATGATGCAATTGGTTTTGTTTAAGATTGCCGGCTTTTCCCTCATTCCATAGTGTCGGGAGGTTTTGTTTTACGTATCGTAACTCACGGCGTCTGAAAGGTGGCGTCACTTTAACAGTAAACAACATATTCCTGATTTGCATTATGGGTTTTACGGAGTTATTACTTTTAAAAGTCTTTCAGCCCCCCGCCTATGCGCATGCGCTCTCGATACCTGCCGAGCCCCTGCGAGTCGCACAGCAGTGCACGGTTGCAGCAGCAGGAGTTTCAGATGTGTAGCTTGTAAAGCGTGTGGTTTTAGGACTGGTGTCCTACACCTCCCGGTTCAGCTTCTTCGACCCTCTGAAGTGGCTGTCGGGCCAACCAGTCAGGTGCCCAGTGGGCTGCAATGTCCATGGTCTGCGGGCTGAACGGGAAGGTCAGAGGATCGTGATAGCTGAGCAGTGTAAGGATGGCGCTTTCAAATCCCAACGAGGAATCCTCACCCAGTATACATAGTCGCCCAGAACGAGCAGATAATTGGGCCCAGTCTGAACATGCACCTCCATAATAAGATGCGGTCACTCAGTGTGTGTGTGTGTGTTTGTGTGTGTTATACAAAGAGCCCCGCACACACATATAGCCAATAAGAATAACTTGCTCCGGTGCTAGACCCGACTGGCGTCCACACATCTGTCAGAAGCACACGGAGACTGTAATAAAAAAATAAATACATTTATTTACCGCATAGATCTATGCTATAAATAGTTTATTATTTTTTATTACAGTCTCCTCCTGCTTCTGTATTTCTGATAGATGTGTATACACTCAGGATCTTCAGAAAAAGATTAAAAAAAAAAATCTGAGAGGCTCAGAGTGAGATGAAATGTCGCGAGACGCCTACGGAAATATATACATATATATCAAAACATATTTTTCTTTCTGAAGATCCTGAGTGCATCCATTTATTGTTTGTATTGCATATATCTTCTTTGATTTTTGCACCTGGGCAATATTTTTTTCCTATGGTGGCTCCCTTCTTTCCCTTCTCCCCCCCCCCTTCTCTCCCTTCCTTCTCTTCCTTCCTTCTCTTCCCTCCCTCCCTTCCTTCTCTTCCCTTCCCTTCCCTCCCTTTCTTCTCTTCCATCCCTCCCCTTCCCTCCCCTTCCCTCCCCTTCCCTCCCCTTCCCTCCCCTTCCCTCCCCTTCCCTCCCCTCCCCTTCCCTCCCGTCCCCTTCCCTCCCGTCCCCTTCCCTCCCGTCCCCTTCCCTCCGTCCCCTTCCCTCCCGTCCCCTTCCCTCCCGTCCCCTTCCTTTCCGTCCCCTTCCCTGCCTTTCCCTCCCCTTCCCTCCCTTTCCTTCCCTTTCCCTCCCTTTCCCTCCCTTTCCCTCCCTTTCCTTCCCTTTCCCTCCCTTTCCTTCCCTTTCCCTCCCTTTCCTTCCCTTTCCCTCCCTTTCCTTCCCTTTCCCTCCCTTTCCTTCCCTTTCCCTCCCTTTCCTTTCCCTTTTTTTCCCTTTTTCCCCTTTTTTTTCCCCTTTTTTTTTCCCCTTCCTCCCAAAACAAGCATTGGTGGAAAGCCAGCACTCCGGGGTCTTCTTCAATAAATAAAATCAAACTTTATTAAATCTCATTAAAAGAAACAGTCCGGTTGACATTTCCACTCTGCAGCAGAACTTTCATCAGGACATTTCCACTCTGCAGCAGAACTTTAATCAGGACATAATGCTCTGCAGCAGAACTTTCATCAGGACATAATGCTCTGCAGCAGAGCTGAAACATCCACTAAACCTTTACTATATCATATTAAAAAGGTTTGGTGAAGGCTGGGTTCACACCTGTGCGATTTTTGACACGCAAACGAAAAAACACGCAAACGCTGCAGTCTCTGGCTGCGAACACGCTGCAATTCGCCCCAAAGAAGCTCCTGTACTTCTTTGGGCGTAGGATGTTTTACTGTGCGTTCCTATGCGCTGTAAAACGCCCAGGTGTGAACGGGTCCCATAGGAAATCATGGGATTTCCGTGTTTGGACGTTTTACAGCGCACAGGAACGCGCTGTAAAACGCCTAGGTGTGAACGGGGCATAAGACCCTCGAGTTCTGTCTTTTTTCTCCCTTGCGTGTGTGTATATATAGATCGTTGTTTTTTTTTTTTTTTAAACCTCAGACATGCTCTAATCCAGCCGCCTCCTTTCTTTCTAGATGTCGTCATTTCCACCGCCTGCCACCCAACAGAAAACATCATCGCCTCGGCCGCGCTAGAAAACGACAAGACCATCAAATTGTGGAAGAGCGACTGCTAGAGCGGCTTGTTTTCGTTTTTTTTGTTTTCGTGTTTGGTGCTCTGTTTGCAGACTGCATTCATAGGAGAACATTCCTCGTGGAAAGTCAAGATCGATCAGTCTCGATTCCCTCATTCTTTCTTTTTTGTCGTCGGGAGAAATTTTTATCTGAAGCAGATTTTACCTGAATGATTTTTCCCAAATTAGACTGTAATGAGGATAACGTGGTGTCTCGGCCGTGTCCAACTCACCTGCTTTTTTTTTCCTTTCTACCCCCCCCCTTTTTTTTTTTTTTGCAACTTTATCTCCTCCATCACTTTATTGCGTTTATTTTTATGTCGTCCCTCTCCCATCGTATACTTCCCCCTTACAGGATGCGAGGCCGGAGTGGCGGCTTTTTATTTGTAACATTTCAGTGTTTACGGAAATTAACCCTATTTTTGCAGGAGGTGGAAACGCAAGGACCCAGACAAAAAAAACCACACACCCATTTGGTCCTTTTCCGTTTCCCGTTTACACCCAATCAGCATAAAATCGCCTCCTGCTTCAAAAAAAAAAACCTGCGCGCCATCCGGCACGCGTTTCACAGAGGATGCTGGGAGTTTCAGATCGCGTCCGTAGTCCAACCTCAGCCTCGTTCTTGCGTTATCAACGTGTATTTTGTTTTTCTTCCGATTTCCAAAAAAATCGTACCAAACTTACCGTCTCGCACCTCAATGTTACCCCTGTTTTCTATGATGTCCTCAAACTCCATGTCCAATCGCAACTGCTCGCGGTGTTCATCCACAGAAGAATCGCTCGTTTGAGTTGGAGAATGCACTTTAAAGCAGGAGGTTGGCGACCTGGCTCCTCCCTGATGTTTTGGAACTACATCTCCCATGAGGCTAAGCTACTCGTTAGATTGGCTGAGCCTCGTGGGAAATGTAGTTCCAAAACATCTGGAGGGGTGAGGTTGCTGACCCATGCCTTAAAGCGAATTAAAAGGGGGGGGGGTGCGCCTCTGATTTGACAGGCCATGTCACTTTTTTTAGCCCAAGGAAGGTGTTTTAACCCCTTCAAGTGGATTTAAGGTACTCTTGAGCGTGTGCTCTTCCACCCTAGCGACCGGGGGAATTGCATGTGGTGTTTGATAACCGCCGGAAAGACAGGTCAAAATAAAAACCACACGCAGCCAATCGGCACGTCTCGCTGGCAGCATCCTGCAGACTCGCATCCTGATTGGCCGTGTCCAAGCCAGAGCGCACATTTTAATATTCGCTTTATCCTGCCTCTTACGGCGAATAAACGCACGCGATTTCCCCAGCTGTTAGGGTTAGAGATGCAGGAAACGCCAATATAGGGGAACAATGAATTTTGTGCGTTTTTGTTTGTTTTGTTAGAATGTCCTTTTTATACATAGGAGGTCGCAGCATCGTTTTGTAAATTTTGCTGTAAATTCTTGTACCCGTCGCACGGATTGGACAAACTTTCTGCCTTTCCAAACGCAAGATGTTCCCACGACTTGACATCCCGGTGACGACGACAAAGGTTTCAATTTGCGTTTTGCCCCATTTTTCATTTTATTTTATTTTTTTGTATTTTTCATTTTTTTTTTTTCTTTTTGCCCCCTTGTTATTTGGGAGGGGCGAGCGGGCAGGGAATTTGCATACCGGGAGTGCATAATGGTGACGTTTGCAACCCATTGTAAAATTTCATTGTAAAAAGCAGTTGCTGTTTTTTTTTTTTTTTGTATTTTGGAAATTTCATAGTAATGTATTGCTTATGGCATGTGTCTTCAGGTTTGTCTTTAATTTTTTTTTTTTTATAAATATATATTTTTCCCTGTAATTTCATTTTTTTTTTTTTTTTTTTTCTTTGGACGCCATTGAGAACCATAAGCTGTAATAAAGTGCTAAGGGTTTTTACGTGAACGAGCCGCGTGAGTCTGTCGATGCAGAAAAACTGTATTTTATTCCATTTTTCAGTTCGTATTCATGACGCTTAAGGATACGTATTAATAAAACGGAAGGGTGGCTGGTCTGTTTTAGCCCCTTCACTATACCGTGCGTTTTAGGGGGGAAAAAAAATAACCCCTTTCATGCCAGGATGACGCATAATAGGTCCCATATTCTCACGCTTTTATCAAACTGTACAAAAATGAGCTAAGCTGTCATTTAAACACACACTTCTTAAACATCTAGGGCAGTGAAGGCCAACTGTGGCACCCCAGCTGTTTCTGAACTACATGTCCCATAATGCTCAGACAGGCTTAAAGCTAGCAGAGCACCATGGGACATGTAGTTCCAAAACCATCAGGGTTGCTAAGGTTCGCCATCGCTGATCCTGGGCAAGGGTCAGCGTCCTCGGCCCTCCGGATTGATTGGAACTGCATTTCCTACAAGTCTCTGCTAGATGAATGAGTGTCTAATCATCGTGGGAGATCTGGAGGGCCAAGGCTGCCGAACACCCCCCCCCCCCCCCTCTAGGATGAGGGCTACAACCGAAGTTTAAAAAAAATATAGGGAGAACAGTAAAGGCAAAACGGTCACTGCACCAGTCGCCTAAATATCGAGAGAATCCACGTGAAAAATATACGGGTCTACTGGAAATGCGTGCAAGCTCAGCGCTTTGCGTTTCGGCGCTTCAACTTCACAGAAAATACTGTGAAATCACGGTTTAGTACATGTTCACTGTATTTTGCTGAAGCAGTTGTTGGACATCGGCAAAAACGGACGAACTGCGCCTAAGTTGCATCAGTGAGTTCCACCTAATTGGGGGGGTTTCCAATTCTCCTTTATAGGAGGTTGAGGCTCGAGCGACTACGGACAAAGCCATCGCCCGATCAGGGTCGTCCACTGGAAGCGCCTGTGGATGTTCCTGATTGGCCGATGGACAGGCCACTGACCGGAAAATGAAAAACCCTGCTGCGCAGGATAAAAAACGGTCTTCGGTGTTGAAACGGAATTTCATCACCAAGGACAGCCCTCGTCCGGCGCAGGGGGAGAAAAAAAAAGATGCGTTCGGTGAGAGGAAAAAAAGCCTAGTCTTTAATAAAATAAAGATCGGAACCCAAAATTTTGCAAAACAATAAAAATAAGTCTTGTTGCTGCGGATTAAAAAAACCCAAAACCCGAATAAATTTAAAAAAATATATAATTTTACATTGAATCCTATAGCTAGTCGAACCAAATCACTTCTCTATGGGGCAATTTCCTGCAGCAGCACGGCGCTCTATCTTTTACACATTTCCCTGGCACGGCGGTTTAACTACACAATGTATGTTTTACACGTTTCCCTGTTGCGGCATGACGCTTTAACGGCAATGTATCTTTTACACGTTTCCCTGCTGCGGCACGACGCTTTAACGGCAATGTATCTTTTACACGTTTCCCTGCTGCGGCACGACGCTTTAACGGCAATGTATCTTTTACACGTTTCCCTGCTGCGGCACGACGCTTTAACGGCAATGTATCTTTTACACGTTTCCCTGCTGCGGCACGACGCTTTAACGGCAATGTATCTTTTACACGTTTCCCTGCTGCGGCACGACGCTTTAACGGCAATGTATCTTTTACACGTTTCCCTGCTGCGGCACGACGCTTTAACGGCAATGTATCTTTTACACGTTTCCCTGCTGCGGCACGACGCTTTAACGGCAATGTATCTTTTACACGTTTCCCTGCTGCGGCACGACGCTTTAACTACATAATGTATCTTTTTTTATTTAAACTTGTACCAGATTGTCTGATTTCATCTGACCAAATCCAATAAGAATTGTAAGGGTCACTAATCTGTTGTAATCGCAGTAAATCGTCTGGAATCGTCCGTCGGTGGTCGGATGCAGTGGAAGAAGGCTGAATCTCCTGCATGTTGTAGGATCGGCTGGACGATTGCACGAATACGGTGCCAGTAGACGGCCGGCTCCAATCAATAAAAATGTGGCATCAACATATAATGGGGGGGGGGGGCTATACACTGGCCTGGCATCAACATGTAATGGGGGGTATACACTGGCCTGGCATCAACATGTAATGGGGGGTATACACTGGCCTGCATCAACATGTAATGGGGTGGTATACACTGGCCTGGCATCAACATGTAATGAGGGGTATACACTGGCCTGGCATCAACATGTAATGAGGGGTATACACTGGCCTGGCATCAACATAATGGGGGTATACACTGGCTTGGCATCAACATGTAATGGGGGGTATACACTGGCCTGGCATCAACATGTAATGGGGGGTATACACTGGCCTGGCATCAACATGTAATGGGGGGTATACACTGGCCTGCATCAACATGTAATGGGGGGCAGGGGGTATACACTGGCCTGGCATCAACATGTAATGGGGGGTATACACTGGCCTGGCATCAACATAATGGGGGGTATACACTGGCTTGGCATCAACATGTAATGGGGGTATACACTGGCCTGCATCAACATGTAATGGGGGTATACACTGGCCTGCATCAACATGTAATGGGGGGCAGGGGGTATACACTGGCCTGGCATCAACATGTAATGGGGGGTATACACTGGCCTGGCATCAACATAATGGGGGGTATACACTGGCTTGGCATCAACATGTAATGGGGGGTATACACTGGCCTGGCATCAACATGTAATGGGGGGGTATACACTGGCCTGACATAAACATGTAATGGGGGGGCGCTATACACTGGCTTGGCATCAACATGTAATGGGGGGCAGAGGGGTATATACTGGCCTGGCATCAATATGTAATGGGGGGGTATACACTGGCCTGGCATCAACATGTAATGGGGGGCAGGGGTATAACTGGCCTGGCATCAACATGTAATGGGGTGGTATACACTGGCCTGGCATCAACATGTAATGGGGGGTATACACTGGCCTGGCATCAACATGTAATGGGGGGTTACACTGGCCTGGCATCAACATGTAATGGGGGGTATACACTGGCCTGGCATCAACATGTAATGGGGGGTATACACTGGCCTGGCATTAAACATGTAATGGGGGGTATACACTGGCCTGGCATCAACATGTAATGGGGGGCAGGGGGTATACACTGGCCTGGCATCAACATGTAATGGGTATACACTGGCCTGGCATCAACATGTAATGGGGGGCAGGGGGTATACACTGGCCTGGCATCAACATGTAATGGGGGGGTATACACTGGCCTGGCATCACATGTAATGGGGGTATACATGCCTGGCATCAACATGTAATGGGGGGTTATACACTGGCCTGGCAATCAACATGTAATGGGGGGTATACACTGGCCTGGCATAAACATGTAATGGGGGGCAGGGGGTATACACTGGCCTGGCATCAACATGTAATGGGTATACACTGGCCTGGCATCAACATGTAATGGGGGGGTATACACTGGCCTGGCATCAACATGTAATGGGGGTATATACACTGCCTGGCATCAACATGTAATGGGTATACACTGGCCTGGCATCAACATGTAATGGGGGGTATACACTGGCCTGGCATAAACATGTAATGGGGGGGTGCTATACACTGGCCTGGCATCAACATGTAATGGGGGGGTATACACTGGCCTGGCATCAACATGTAATGGGGGGCAGGGGGTATACACTGGCCTGGCATCAACATGTAATGGGGGGGGTATACACTGGCCTGGCATCAACATGTAATGGGGGGTATACACTGGCCTGGCATCAACATGTAATGGGGGGCAGGGGGTATACACTGGCCTGGCATCAACATGTAATGGGGTGGTATACACTGGCCTGGCATCAACATGTAATGGGGGGCAAGGGGTATATACTGGCCTGGCATCAACATGTAATGGGGGGGTATACACTGGCCTGGCATCAACATGTAATGGGGGGCAGGGGCTATATACTGGCCTGGCATCAACATGTAATGGGGTGGTATACACTGGCCTGGCATCAACATGTAATGGGGGGCAGGGGGTATACACTGGCCTGGCATCAACATGTAATGGGGGGTATACACTGGCCTGGCATCAACATGTAATGGGGGCAGGGGGTATACACTGGCCTGGCATCAACATGTAATGGGGGGCAGGGGGTATACACTGGCCTGCATCAACATGTAATGGGGGGGTATACACTGGCCTGGCATCAACATGTAATGGGGGGTATACACTGGCCTGGCATCAACATGTAATGGGGGGCAGGGGTATATACTGGCCTGGCATCAATATGTAATGGGGGGTATACACTGGCCTGGCATCAACATGTAATGGGGGCAGGGGGTATACACTGGCCTGGCATCAACATGTAATGGGGTGGTATACACTGGCCTGGCATCAACATGTAATGGGGGTATACACTGGCCTGGCATCAACATGTAATGGGGGGTATACACTGGCCTGGCATCAACATGTAATGGGGGGTATACACTGGCCTGGCATCAACATGTAATGGGGGGGTATACACTGGCCTGGCATAAACATGTAATGGGGGGTATACACTGGCCTGGCATCAACATGTAATGGGGGCAGGGGGTATACACTGGCCTGGCATCAACATGTAATGGGTATACACTGGCCTGGCATCAACATGTAATGGGGGGCAGGGGGTATACACTGGCCTGGCATCAACATGTAATGGGGGGGTATACACTGGCCTGGCATCAACATGTAATGGGGGTATACACTGGCCTGGCATCAACATGTAATGGGGGGTATACACTGGCCTGGCATCAACATGTAATGGGGGTATACACTGGCCTGGCATAAACATGTAATGGGGGGCAGGGGGTATACACTGGCCTGGCATCAACATGTAATGGGTATACACTGGCCTGGCATCAACATGTAATGGGGGGTATACACTGGCCTGGCATCAACATGTAATGGGGGGTATACACTGGCCTGGCATCAACATGTAAAGTATTACCCAGACCTTCTTAACGTGGGGGGGGGGATACACTGGCCTGGTATCAATAAAATATAATGGGGGGTACTCCAGCCTGGCATTAATAACATGTGGGGTGCTTCGACCTGGCGGCATAAAATATAATAATTCTGCAGCCTGACCTTAATCAAATGTATTGGGGGGGGGGATATTAATAACAAAGGGGGTGCTCCGGCCTGGCATTTATATTAATGGGGGGGCTCCGGCCTGGCATTATTATATAATGGGCGGGGGGGTGCTCCGGCCTGGCATTATTATATAATGGGGGGGCTCCGGCCTGGCATTATTATATAATGGGGGGGGCTCCGGCCTGGCATTATTATATAATGGGGGGGGGCTCCGGCCTGGCATTATTATATAATGGGGGGGTGCTCCGGCCTGGCATTATTATATAATGGGGGGGTGCTCCGGCCTGGCATTATTATATAATGGGGGGGTGCTCTGGCCTGGCATTATTATATAATGGGGGGGGCTCTAGCCTGGCATTATTATATAATGGGGGGGTGCTCCGGCCTGGCATTATTATATAATGGGGGGGGCTCTAGCCTGGCATTATTATATAATGGGGGGGTGCTCCGGCCTAGCATTATTATATAATGGGGGGGCTCTAGCCTGGCATTATTATATAATGGGGGGGGGGGTGCTCCGGCCTGGCATTATTATATAATGGGGGGGTGCTCCGGCCTGGCATTATTATATAATGGGGGGGTGCTCCGGCCTGGCATTATTATATAATGGGGGGGGCTCCGGCCTGGCATTATTATATAATGGGGGGGGTGCTCCGGCCTGGCATTATTATATAATGGGGGGGGGCTCCGGCCTGGCATTATTATATAATGGGGGGGGGTGCTCCGGCCTGGCATTATTATATAATGGGGGGGGGGTGCTCCGGCCTGGCATTATTATATAATGGGGGGGGTGCTCCGGCCTGGCATTATTATATAATGGGGGGGGTGCTCCGGCCTGGCATTATTATATAATCGGGGGGGCTCCGGCCTGGCATTATATATTAATGGGGGGGCTCTAGCCTGGCATTATTATATAATGGGGGGGGCTCCGGCCTAGCATTATTATATAATGGGGGGGGCTCCGGCCTAGCATTATTATATAATGGGGGGCGCTCCGGCCTAGCATTATTATATAATGGGGGGGGCTCCGGCCTGGCATTATTATATAATGGGGGGGGGTGCTCCGGCCTGGCATTATTATATAATGGGGGGGGCTCGCCTGGCATTATTATATAATGGGGGGGGCTCTAGCCTGGCATTATTATATAATGGGGGGGGCTCTAGCCTGGCTTTGGGTTAATGTGATGGGGAGGGGTGTGTTTGAGGAAGAGGTCCCTAAAAAACATGGTTAGAGATGCCACGAAGTAAGTGACAGTGCCTTAACCGTATATGTGTTGTAAAGGCCACTGGGACCTCTTCCATCCTTGTCAAGGGGAGTGCTAACCTTCTCTCCTTTCATACAACACAAAGTAATGAATCGGCTCCTTCCGTTTATATGTCCCATAGTCCAGCTACACATCACACTAATGGTGAAATATGTATGTTACCATTTACCAGGATATATACGGCTATTAAGTGACTGGTAGCGGTTTGACATTGAAAATGTGATTTATTTTTTTTTTTACATATAACGTTATGTTTACAGCTCAGAAGCTTAAGTTTGAAGCAGGGTTAATATATGCGCCGTTGCAGCTAATCAGGTTGGAGGAGGCGGTACCTACGGGGCGAGAGAGAGAACAAACATTGTAAAAAACAAACGCCTCGCCTAAAGCTTTGAACGCCTCAAATTACCCACAGCCTGTCATTATCTGAAGGAAGGAACCGAAAGACAGGTTTCTCTCACGATAAAAGAGCGTCCTTTATTGTTATCTTTCTTGCTCCTCAGCGACGGAGCCGCCATGTTGTGCTTGGCTCTCAGTAATAAAGCTTCAGGAACGGACACCAGAGGATGCCCTCCATCTTGTGGTTGGCATGCACACACTGCTTAGCTGTACAGTGACCTCTAGTGGTGCTACAGATGAATTACCTCTGGCTTCTGTATGGTTAAATATATCTGCCTGAGGAAAAAAAAACTTTATTAAACGTGATTTATTCTACATTTTAATAGTGATCTTTATTTATCGCATTTGTTTCAAATATATATATATTGTCCTTGGAGCATTATATTGCCCAGCTGGAGTTGCAGGTCGCTGAGGTCGGCCATGTTTTCCTGAACACATATTACTAGTTCAGGCAGAGGAGAGTGTAGAGAAAAGTGCTGCCCTGCAACATGTATAATTCATATGCTGCAGGGAGGAAATCAAGGCAGGTCACCTGGGATTCCTTTTTGGTTTCTTACCAGCATTTTATGGATTATACATGCTGCAGGGTGGCATTTTTCCATGCGGCGGCCCATCAACATGTATAAATTATATGTGTCCATGAAAACATGGGCAATCTGGTAAACCTACAGGTCGGCCATGTTTTCCTGAACACATATTACTATTTCATTCAGAGGAGAGTGTAGGGAAAAGTGCTGCCCTGCAACATGTATAATTCATATGCTGCCGGGAGGAAATCAAGGCGGGTCACCTGGGATTCCTTTTTTGACTTCTTACCAGCAGCGTATGTATTATACATGCTGCGGGGTGCCGTTTTAATGCACTGCCCATCACCATGAATAAATTATATGTGTCCAGGAATACATGGCCAGTCTGGCGACCCTATGCCCCGTGCGGTCCTGGCAAATAATTGGGGAGGGTTTCGTATTTGTAGCAGACGCGCTAATGTTATGAATGTTTCATAGCGTGCGCTAATTTGCATATTCAGTGATGTCAGTGGATTTACAGGAAGTGACATCATAAAATAAGGTGATATTTAATCTTATACACTGATATTCACCGTATTTGCAGATTTATCTATTACGGGTGATTACACGGAGGCTGTGTGGTAAGGAGGATCTTAGAAAAGTGTTTTTTGGGCTGTGCGTACATACCCAGACCAACAGTTCATGCAAAAACACCTCTACATTCATGGACACACAAGCCATTCCATGCAAATACACTGTTATTGAAGCACCGTCCCCGGTCCAAGCACTGTTTTACTTGGAAAGCTAGTTTATCTCAGCTGCTGCAGCACATCTTCAGGTGTGGACCTAACTCAAATCATATTATAATGAAGATTTAAAGGTCTATTCGCTAAAAGGTGAAACTCAGGAGAACGGCAGGAGAAGAGAACAATCTAGACCAAATAGCCGATTTGGAAAGTGAGATAAATGGGTGAATTTTTCTGGTTTGGCTATTTTGAACTAGAATTTTCACTTCTCCTTCCATTTCTCCTGACTTTTTTCTGGTGGAGGGAAGCTTCAGCATCGGCCTGTCGTGGCTTTTGAAGGTAACTTTGCTGTGGCCACATCCATATCCTAACCAGCATTTCTGGGTTGTTTAGGGTTTTAGTGATGTCACCATGTACTCGCACAATGATGTCACAAGCCGTTTTGCAAGGTGTAAAGACTACAGATTGTTTTGCCGGGGCGATGATGCCCTGGGGTTCGGAATGGAAGGAAATATGGTTGAGGATGTATGGGAAACATCTCCTGCATTTTACAGTAAATGTATTTGTTTCCCAGGTGTTCTCACTGAAACGGTCAATTATACCCAAATAATGGCAGCCTGTCATCATGGCTTTTGAAGCTGTGGCTGCCCGTTTACAATTATCGTACCAATTTCACCTGTTCTGTGGTCCTGAAAGGTTCGAAGTGGAGCCAAATGAGTTCCCCTTCCATGTCCATACTCTAAACAGCAGGGCTGGGGGTTAAGGGTTTTGGTGATGTCACCATGTACTTATGCAATGATGTCACCAGCTGTCTTGCATTCCCATGTAAGGCTAACAGACAACAGACTGCTGCGCCGGGGGTGAAGACTCTGTGGGGTTTGGAAATCATAAGTAAATATGGCAGAGGACGTATGGGAAACGTCTCCTGCATTCCAGTGTGAACTGAACGTACACATTTCCCAGGTGTCTTCTCCATTGAAACGGTCAATTATACCCAAATACTGTCGGCTTTTCAACCTGGCTTTTGAAGGCAGCGTCGCTGTGGCTGCATGATGACTGACGTCAGTGGAGAAAAGTTCACAATTATCTCACCAATGACGCCTGTTCTGGGGTCTTGAAAGATTTGAAGTGGTGTCTAATGAATACCCCCTCCACTTCCATATTCTAAACAGCAGTTCTGTGGTTTAAGGGTCTTTTGGTGATGTCACCATATACTTATGCAATGATGTCACCAGCCATCTTGCATTCCCCTTTTATATGACTGGCAGACTTCTGCGCCAGAGGAGAAGACCGGACACCATGGGGTTTGGAGAGTAAGTAAATATGGTGGAGGATGTATGGGAAACATCAACCATACCCATAATCCAGAGTGATTGTGTAAGGGACTCAGGCCAGTAAATGACCGCCATCTTGAGCCAGGTGGCCATCTTGCTCAGAACAGTGGTTCACTTGAATCTAAATAGTACATATTAGATGTAATTAGGATGTAGCTTGCATAGAATCATAGGAATGTGTTAAACTAACAGTAAGGCAATTAAACTAACGAGAATCCGGGCCGTAGCTGGCACACAAGTGACAGGATAGAGAATAGTTACATCAAGGTCAGCGGAGCCAGAGCCTGAACAAAGAGAAGTGTGAAACCAGAGGAGGCCTTATCTAGGATATACAATAAACAAGTCCTAGGGAGGTGGGCATAGGCAGGAACCAGAGAAAGTGGTAAATCCTCTTCTGTCAAAATAACATGAAGTCTGGCAATTTATGACCAATGTATGGAATGTCTTTGTATTCGATTGAGGGAGGTACGGACCCAAGTGGGGTGGGATAGTGTCACAGCAGGGTGGGCTAACTGGGATGTACCTAATTATGTATTCGGGGTATAAAATCCCTTGTTGGAGTGAGATCGGGGCTCACTCTTTGCGATTGAATCCTGTGTGAGCATCTGTGACGTCACAATAAAGTTTGCCTTTCCTGAAGAGACTCGTGTCCAAGCAGTCATTGTCCGTGCCGGTCCGACTTTACTCCCGAGAGAACCAGGTGGATTCCGGTAACAATTGAGCGCTTCCCAGGTGTCCTCCACAATGAAAAAAGTGAATAATACCCAAACAATAACATTTTTGGAAAGATCCAGGCAGTTATCTTTCTAGACTGCATCTTCAGGGAAGAAGACGTCGTTGGGTTTGGAAGGTAAGTAAAATGGTGGAGGATGTATGGGAGATGTCACCCACATTCCAAAGCCAATGTACGCGTTTTCCCAGGTTTCCTCCCCACTGAAACCGTTACTTCTACCAAAGTAATGTCATGGCTTGAGAAGGTCACATTGCTGTGGCGGGACCAGGGCAGCGAACGAGGTTCAGAGACACCATGACGGCATCTCTCATCCTCGGCGCCCTGCTCTCTCTTTCCTCTCGACGCCCAGCTTATAGACAGACGGCATTTAGATTCGGAGACTTAGAGCCTAATGCAAATCTTCTGCAGGGATAACCGCACGCTGCAGCAGATTAAAAATTGGCTTAGGGCAGAAGGCACGGAGTCTTGGGCACGTTCACAAAAAAACCTAAGTAGGATTTGTAGAAGAAGATCTTCTTACAGCACAGCCTGTTATAGCAGCGCTTTGTTACCGAAACAATATGACGGTCTCTGCATGTATAACGAGCACCGCAGGGGGGGGGGTCTCTTTAGGTTCCTGTATCTCCCACCCATTCAATCAGTGAAAACCAGTCACACCCAAATAGAGAGGAATCCCTCCATCATCCACCTACATATGACCCCTGGAGGTAAAGTTCGTTAATACCCCTTCGTTCACCACCACTAGAGACACTACAACATGGCTGAGATAGAATCCCTGGCAGGTCATTACAGCACCGCTAATAATGTGGCGTCATATCACAGTGTGGGGTACGTCGTTGTACTTTATGCTCTAATTTTACAGGGTATAACAGCCACCTCATGCTGTAGATTTAGAGGTAGGACCACCCTAAGGCCCAGTCGGAGATCCGAGAGATGAAGGGACTCAGTGGCGTAGCGTGGGTTGTCAGCGCCCGGGGCCAGCCAAGAATTGTGTGCCCCCCCAACCTGTGGACACGTTGGCATGCCCTGATTCCCTTCCACCATTAGGGCATTGAACCCCTTAACTGTGATACAATTTAATGTGCAGAGTGAATGAGCATATCACAGAGCTCCACAGCAATAAAACCCACAGTAATGTGCAGCTCACACATGGATATATATTTCCCCCAGCAGCTCACACATGGATATATATTGCTCCCAGAAGCTCAAACATGAATACATATTGCCCCCAGTAGCTCAAACATGAATATATTTGCCCCCAGTAGCTCAAACATGAATATATATTGCCCCAGTAGCTCAAACATGAATATATTTGCCCCCAGTAGCTCAAACATGAATATATTTGCCCCCAGTAGCTCAAACATGAATATATATTGCCCCAGTAGCTCAAACACAAATATATATTGCCCCAGTAGCTCAAACATGAATATATTTGCCCACAGTAGCTCAAACATGGATATATACTGCCCCCAGTAGCTCAAACATGGATATATACTGCCCTCAGTAGCTCAAACATGAATATATTTGCCCCCAGCACCTCAAACATGGATATATATATTGCCCCCCCCCCGTTGCTCACCGGCTCTGAGGGCCCGTGGGTTGGTAGGGGCCCGGTTTGGGCAACACAGTGGGCCCCCGCCGGCTTCCCTCTGATGATCATCAGTGCACTTAACAGGCAGACAGCGGCGCACTCTGTAAATGCCGCGGTGGCGCCTGCAACGTGTCTGCATCCCAGTCTAAAACTGGAGCAGGCACATTGCACTGGCGCCGCCCCTCACATGACACGTCACGTGAGGGGGTGGCGCAGGCGCCACCGTGGCGTTTACAGAGTGCGCCGCTGGCTGCCTGTGTGCACTGATGACTGATCATCACAGGGAAACCGTCGGGGCCCACTATGATGCCCCAAACTGGTGCCCCTAAAAAAACTGCACCCGGGGCCACCGCCCCCCCAGCCCCCCCATCGCTACGCCACTGAAGGGACTGTATACGCTGGCGCACACAGCTGTCACGAGAAGAACTGAGATGAGAAGATGTAAAAGTTCTCCATGGAGAATGTCCTGTATACTAATGTCTGTATTCCAGACTGAAAGCCGGCAACGTCGTTATATAATCCTCTTTTTTGAAAATTTTAATTACATTTTAAATTTATTTAAACAATAATCACACCCCAAGACTGACATCATTGGATCAAAAATTACAATTTCTTTTCCACTGACACATCTTTTGGGATTCTGAAACTGACGTAATGAACACCCCTCTCCACTTCCATATCATAATCAGCACTAAAAAGGGGGTAAGGGTTTTGGTGATGTCACCATGTACGTACACAATGGTGTCGCCACCAGCCGTCTGATTACAGGCTACAGACTGCTTCACCAAGGATGCTGTGGTATTTGGAGGGTGAGTCAATATGGTGAAGGATGTATGAGAAGCATCACCCGTATTCCAGAGTGAATGTGTGCGTTTCCCGGGTGTCCTCAGCACTATTACGTTTAAGTGTGCCCAAATAATCATATTTTTTGGAATATCGGGCTGTTATCTTTCCAAAAATGTGCTTTTGAGGCTACTAGGCATTAAAATGATAAAGAAACTGTCGGGTGTTGGCACCGGGTTAGGCCTTTCCACGGTGCCGGCGGCGTGATCCTGACAGAAACTATGATCTCATAGTGTCTCAACAATGACTCATAGTGTCTCGCCGAGTATAGTTAGAGAGCAGAGAGGACCCTCAGGTCACTCTGCCCATCCAAATTACAATCTTTAACTCTACCCCCCTAAGATGTTTCTGAACAACAACTCCCACGATTGAATTCAAAGAATTCTGGGAATTGTAGGCAATCAACACCTGGGGGGCCGGTGTTTGAGACCCCTGAACTAAGGCAATAAGAGATACATCTGTATTGTGTTTCCAATAGAAACCCTGTTGGTGAGACTTTCGTGTGTTTGCTTTTTTTCTTGGATCACCTTGGACAACCAGGCAGCTAGAGTATTTCCCAAACTACAAAGCGAGTGTCAGCCAATCGAATCCACGTTTTAGTTGCTTAAGATAAAATGAAACAAAACAAACAATGTAATAAACATGAATTTAGTATCGGGTTACTGTACACGGTCTGACTAGCCGGTAACGGTATATCGACGACATTTCTGGATAATCAAGGCCACGAGGTTACGAAGTAACATTGTTTTACAATTTTTTTTACAACATCCTTTGGTTTGACCATTTAATGGGCAGATGGGTCACTGCGGACCAGCGTATATAATATACGGGATGATTAAATAAAATATAGAGACAGTTGGAAGGATTACATCATTTCACGCGACATTACTCTGGAAGCCACAAGGACATACAAATGAAAAAAAAACTGCTTCAAAACCAAGCCCTCCTTAATCCCTCCGAACCATGAGAGCGACTGATTGAGCCTTAAACCTTCATTAGGCGGTGGGTTCCCTGTCTGTGCAAGGCGCAGGGCTTATTATTGGGCCTGATACGTGGACGTGTGATGGGATCTGAATGCCATTCTTCCTCCTTTCAAACACGATCCTTCGTTGACCATCTCCGCTCACATTTGATCGTCCCATAAGACTCCCTTTAGTTGAGTCATCTGGAAACATTCCTTCTGGATTATTCTATACCTCTCCTACGGCTACCAATTTTATTTTCTGGCTACTACAATTTCTAAATGCCCACTCAACCAATGACTGAATAGGAGCCGCAGCTAGCGACAGTTCGAAATCTAGTCGGATTTATTTTTTCTCCCCAGAAAAGGACAAAAAAGGTCTTCATTTTATTTTTTATGTGTTTTTACGCAAGACGATGTATACGTTTTTTTTAAAAAAATCTTTATTTTAACGTCTCAGACATGACGAGACGATAAAATTCATAATAGCTGGATTGAACATTGCGCAACGCCCGACAATTTATTGTTTTAGGATTTTCTTTTCGCAATTTAAAATACATATTTTTTTCATCCGTAAAATGAAAAGCAGAAACTGGGAATTGTAATTTTATTATATATTTTTTTTTTATTAAAAAAGATTACATTCTGCCAGCGGACATAATCCACGTGCCTTTTATAAGAAGGTTTATGTGACCTTCCTCCGTGCAAATCCCGATTTGGCTGAATAACCAACATGATGTGAGGTTGGGTACGGACGGCAGGCTGGTGGACTCTAGGATACGGACTCGATTTTATCACTGGTTGATTGGGAGGCTGGGAAATATACCCATGGGACCCCCTTTGTCGTTTTATACAATCCTGCTCTCCCTGACTCTAGCTTTCTCCTCCTGGGTAGGTAAGTAATCATCCTGAATTTACCCAGTTCTTCATTATTCTTTAATTTGTTTTACATGTTCGGACTGTGAGGGTCAAGAGGGGGCAGATGGCGCATCCACCAATTTTATCTGTAAGGGACATGTTAAAATAAGGCATGTGGAGACGATCTACGTTTGTGACCTAGATCTCATTGCCAAGCTTTTGGTTTGTACCGTAATCCCAATTATTCTGGTACGTACTCTAGAAAAGAATAATTACATAATCGCGAGCTCATTTATGGATACCCTAATGCTCTGACGGGTCTGGAGAGGCAACACATCTTTATTAAAGAGCAGAAGGGTTCTCCAAAATGGACAGAGATTTTGGTTGTTGGTTCCGTGGTGTCTTCTCTAGAACTGGTTACCGTCTTTGCCTCATCTCCTTGAGATACCCAGCGTAATGAATTTGCTAAAAAGGTATAAGGTCAAAAAACATACCTCGTGTACCCTGCCGGAGGTCTCAAGGACGTATGTTGAGAAGACTCAAATATTTTTTCCAGCTTTGGAGGGTCTTCTAATAAAGAGGATATCTGGTCGCGTTAAATCGAGGTAGCTCTCTCCAAAGATAAGGGTTTCTATATTTCCGATTTTGAAGGATTACTTTGATTGCCTCGGACAAGGTGGCCTTCAGATTTGACGATGGCTAGGGTTGAGTACACTGAAACAATAATACCCATACTGGTCGGGTTTGCATTTAAAACCTTGGTTTTAAGACCTTGATGTGATGCAGTGCCATCATCAACATATCTATACCACCATTTTTTTATATTTTTTGTTTTGAGAAAGGATTTTACCAGGAAGGATACATTGAGATCTCTCTCGTTTTCAAGTATGTCTTGGGTGGCGAGTATGTACCGTTACGTGTCTTGCCCAAGGACACTTACTGGAGAGGTGCTCTTGTCTCCACAGTTATAGAGCAGTGATGTTACCTCTGCTCCACCCAGCCAATACCATTAGACACAATAAAGTTGTATGCTGGTATAGGGTTAGAATTGTAGTCACTTGGGGTTATGGTTGTGTAGGGTTTTGGTATTTAAGGCGCTGTGGTGGTTTATGGTTAAGATTATGGTGTTTGGGTCTGGGATTAGAGTTATGGAGCTTTAAGTGGTTGTTCACCAAGCACCATTGTTGCAACTGTGGTGATCTTCCACCGGAGCAAAATCCAACATCAGTAGGCGATGTTGATGCAATCTTAGGTGAACATCACTGAATAAGTCGGACTACTCTTACTCTTTAGCAAAATGACTTAACTATTCTCCATTCAGAGTTGCTCAGCTGTTGCTTGAATGTATCTTGGCGATTTAAAAGTGGCAATCTCTAAACTCCGATTGACACTATGATGAAACCAGTAATATAAACAACACTGGACAACTTCGACTGTCACTATGGTGAAATCTACGGCAAATAACTGCATCAGAAATTACCATGGAAACGCTAGTGTTCACCCCATGCAAGTTCATAAGCTACGGTGGAACGAATGGTTTCGTACCATAAACAGGGAATTCATCATAGTTTCATCGTAGTTGATCCACTAAAGTTCTCTGAAGTTCGCCAAACTAAATCCACTGTTCTTTCAATGAAAGAAGGGAGGTTAGACTGAATCTCTTGTGTTGGACTTATGGTGGTTTATGGTCATGGTTATGGGGCTTAATGTTAGGGTTGTGGTTGGTTAGGGATATGGAATCTTAGAATTAAAGTCATGGCTTATGGTTAAGATTGTAGTTTAGGTTTTAGTTGATCATCTAGTTTAGTTCTAGTGTCCGGGATTACGGGGTTTACAGCTGGAGTCATGGGGCTCTAGAGTTGCACGTATTTGTGATATATTATCCATGGATTTTATTTGGCCATTGGCGAACATAAAGATGTCCCTGTAACGAGTAGGACCTTAGTGTCAGGAAAACACATTGTATTACCACCTCAGTGTACCTCTCTTCCTCCTAGCCTCCGGTCTTCAGTGTTATGGGTGCAACATCATCGCCGGGGCGAAATATATCGACATGGGCTGCAGCAATCCGGAGATCATCACCTGTTCGCAGACGCACAAAGGGTTCAAACAGCGGTTCTGCATTAAAACAGAAAGTGGTATGTACCTCTGGGATAGAGCGACTGTTTCATAACCGGCAGCATTTGAGGGATTCTCTAGACATCAACTCTAGATGAGCTCCAAACCTTTAGACACCCGCCTGAAATGTGTCATAGAGTCTTGACCTAAACAGGGATGACTACATAATCTTTGCTTTGATTTTTTTTGAGCGAGGAAAAAGTTGAAATGTTACAATTTCTGTGGGTGAAGGTATTTGCCATTTACTTTAATTAATGATGCTGTAGGTGGGCCCTGACGCCACCGAAGGACACTTTAGCCAACCTCAAGATGTCTTTGGTCTTAGATATGAACAGTGGTGGGTAGTTCTGGAATCTTCGAAGTATCAATAAACCTCCAGTAACTGCGGCACCCAGTATGGTTCATGTTGGATGGAGGTGCTGGCTCATTTTGATCTTGGGGGGTTGTCGTAAACAATATCTAAAACTAATGCTGTTGCTACAAGCAGGACCCAATAATTACAGAACTCGGGGCTCGATTTAATTCTTTCGGCTGTTTTTTTTTAAAAAAAAAAAATGTAGGCCAGTTTCGAATGAATTTTATTTTACAATAATGGCCGATTCGGCTACAAAAATTTGTCCAGAGTCGAAAATCGAAAAATGATGCCAGTCTGGAAAAAAGCGGGCTGATAAAAAGCCCGTAAAAAACTATTTTCAACCAGCATCATGTTGACTTTCGATACTACAGGGGTTATTCAGAGAGAGACGATCTGGCCCGAAATGTCACCAAACAGGGAATCCTCGTACAGTGACATTTCGTGGCCGTTCGGCTATTCAGAGAGCAGGCAGTTCGCCAAATTTTGCCGAATTGCCTACACGTACGGTGCCTGTTCAAAGTCAATGAAATCCCCCATAGAGAAGCAATGGTTAATTCACAGACACGGAACAGCACTGAAAAAAGTTGCCGAAATGCCCTGCTGTTCGGTGGTTTCATTCGACAGGTTTATTCAGACGAATCCCATACACTTCAATGTTAAAAATATTCCCGTTTTAATCCAATATCTAATAAACCGTTTATTATTTTAATCTGCAGCAAAACGTTTCTTTATTGATTTTTATAGTATCTTTTAGGCATTTTTCGGGATTTTTTCGGCAATTTTTTTTTAATTTTATTTATTGATATTTTTTTTAAAGCGTTTTTTTCCTTTTTTTCTGTAACAGCCCTTTTTATTATCATTCATAGGACCTTATATGTAAATTCCAGACATTTTCGTTCAGTAATATTTTTTGCAAACAGCGTTTCAATTTTAACACTTTCAAACGTATAGTTTTTTTATTTTTTACCTCGTTCGTCAGCTTGTCGGCTTTTTCTGGCAGCTGCTCTGCACTGTGATTGGCAGCTCATCGGCTTTTTTCGGCGTGTTTTTTCCAGCGGTTCCGGCGGGTTTGCGGCTGCTTTTCCCCTGCACTCCGGGGACCCTGCGTGAATGCTAAATGCACCGCAGGGTGGGGAACTTTGTTTCCCTGAAGAGCAGGGAACTGAGGTTAACGAGAGAGCACCGAAATGTCGCCGACATTTCGGTGCTCCCTGAATAACCCCTATGTATACCTGTTGGAAAATCCAGTGTTTACATGTGCGTTCATGCTGACTTTCCTTGTTTCTCGGTCTAAAGATCCTTTTATCGACACCTTTCAGCACATGATTTTTTTTTTCAAAAATCGGTTTAATGATGATTCCAAGTGGAATCTTTAAAACCAAAAATAACATTAGAGGGTATAGGCGCGAGTGGCACTAATTGAGCTGAATTTTTATCGTGATAGGCCGGTATGCTTTTAATTAAGTCTACAGAAATGAGAAATGGCCCAAATGCAGAAAAAATACAGAAATTTCCATGGATGAAGCCGAATTAAATCTAGCCCAATGTGTTGCATGCTCGCATGTGTTTTTTTTTGGATGGCATAAGTAATCTAGTAACTAGGGATGTGCAATTCGTTTCGTACCGAATCGATTTTCAGACAAAATTTACCATTTTCGTGCTTCCGAGGGCATCCCGAATCCGAAATGTTGACCACAGGAAATTTCGAATAGATTTGAAATTTCGAGTCATTCGATTCTGATAAATTTGGATTTAAAGCAAACAAAACAAACTCCCTATAATAATTACCATTTATGAAATTTCAATAAACCTTTTCTAGTTTCTTCTCATATATCAAAGTTGAAAACTGGGCGCGGCGCATCACCATGGCGAGAGACAACAAAATCAGCCACAAAGCAATGTAGCGTCAGTCCTGTCTGAAATATCCTTCCTTAGACAGGTCTTTTATTAGATTTCAAAGAACTTATAGCCAATCAGCATACAGATACATTTCTACGTCAGAGTTTAACCAACAGTGAGCCAAAAATTACTATATTGATTCAGAGATGGCTTTTTCTAGCATACACTTTTCACACACCCCTTCCTGCACACAAAGGAAATGGCTAAATTCCACAGGCTAACATCCTATGCAAGTAAAAGACTTGCAGGGTTTGACACTTATAATGGGGGGGGGTGGATTCACACTACCTATCATATTAAAATACCTTTCAATCGTCTCATTGATCACATATACAATCGTGATCACAAAAAGGGATGAAACAAACTAGACAATTAAACTAATTATACCTGGGGCCATAGTATCCTCGCCTAATACCTGTATGATATACGAAAAGGATTCCCCAAGGATGCCCTTTATGAGCATAAAATACACTTATCTATCTAGATTCACTCTTCCAGCGAACCACATTTGGAGCGTAGGCAAAAATACCTAATCTAGACATTAAATAACTATTTATTCCCATTTCCCAAAATATAATTCACCGAACAAGAAAAGTATAATAACTTGAATGTAAAAGTTCATTTATCTAATAAATCAACATGAGTCAGATCTATATCTGTGTGTTTTCCTATGTTCAGCTTCACTCCACAAAACGCATATACACCTGCATTCATACACACATTCAAGAAATACATTCTCATTTTCACAAATTAAATCCTTTCTCAAACTTATCTAGGGGATTAAATAAATAAAAAAAATAATATTCCATAATCTAATACCATAGTCCACAGTGCGAGATCAGGGTGTGGTCCTTTTTTTTCAACATCCCAGCTTGAGACGCATAATCATTGAATGTCATTAGAGCTCCCACCATAGGGACTCCTGAACAAGCTGTCTCTTGCGCTGGTTGCTTATTACCTGTGACCTTTGACCTTGACACAAAATGTCCATGATTCGTTCCATATGCAGTCATTGTGACTGTCAGGTTTCTTGATGATGTGATATGGTTTCAGCAACAATAAAGAAAATAAAAAAGAAAAGAAAATATGGTATACCCCGCTAATCATCTACATCCATTCATTCATTGTCACTCTCAAATGCACGAAAACAATAAAAATGTTAATTTACACAAGAAAAGACACAGATAATAAATTTCAAAATGTCCCCGCGAAGCCTGTCGGCCTCACGCAATAAAAAAAATTATACTACTTCTGACTCGTTGTTAGAGAAAAATATATATATATACGCAACTTTGGCTCAAAAGGGAAATAGCCGAAGTGCATATTCCACCCTTTTATTAAATATAATTGTTTTTTCTTTTTTTTTTTTTAATTACTATCCTATTCAGTCTTGTTCGGTGTTGTGAAACAAACCTGGCGTTTATAAAACACACCAATCCTCAAATGAAATAAAAAATAAAATAAAAACCGCATTAATTTTATCGAATTAAAACTTCCCATTTACCACTATATATGTCATGAAACGTATTCATGCAAATGCATTAAATTATATGTTCCTAAAAACATTAATGAACTCTAATTTTAATTGGATGTGATCTTCAATAATCCTAAATGTGTCAGGGAATTTTGAACAATATTGATGGTAACTAAACAACAAAAATAACAAAATATAAAATAATAAAAGACACAAAATAATTATCACTTAGACGACATCAGAATATAAAAATACATTATCTTCTTTCTTTGTCTTCTGTCTTATTGGTTGAAAATAACAGTTTTGTAAAACTGACATGTCTTAAGTTGTATTTCCAAATCAATGATCTTCTACAAATAGCATGATTTATTGATGAGTTGTCGATAATCAGATTGTTTTATTGCCTGGTGTCTGATAATTCCTTATTATCCGGTTGATGTAACATTGCAATGTGAAATGATAATGTGTTTGATTAAATTTCCTTCAATTCCAACATCTTTATCAATATTGGTATCGCATAATCTTCCATCTAGCTTGAGCAAAGTTGGCATGCATGGGTAATTTTCACCTAAAGTAAAAACTTGGGAAAAAAATGTATTATTAACCTGTCAAAAACTTTAAAATTCATATGGTTAAAATACTTTTAAAATGGAGAAAAACAATGCAACACATTTTTTGGACACAAAGAAAAGGAGTGGTCATGAGTGAGACAACACGGAGGAGAGGAGGGGTCATGAGAGAGACAACACGGAGGAGACTAGGAAAAGAATGTGAACTTCAATTCAAATAAAAAAACACAACAAAAATATCATGAACTGGGAAAGAAAGTATAGAAGGGCATGTTTAAAACTTGACGCGTTAATTAGCACAAAGTTCTCAGAGGAAACTCAGAGAAAAGATTCTTAATAAACATCAATAATCTTTATTAAGGATATTGTTTAAAAACAAACATTCAAACGTGAGGTGTCTGTGCAGCTATTTTACAACCTGTTTTATTCCTTCCAAGAATATGCAATAGAGGCAAAGTTATACGCTATTGCACTTCACACCCAAAAGACAAAAACATCAGACAGCAAAAAAAATAAAAAAAATAATACTAGACATCTGGCTACCACTGCAGAAAAAGAAAACAAATCAAACCATACTCAGATACCAAACTACAACCTTCCATCTCCCTTAGTCAACTAAAATAAAACCCAAAAAAACCACCTTCTCTTATTTGAAATCTGCCTAAATTCCTTTGTACAGCGCTACTAAACCTGTAGGCGCTTTCCTTTAAACTTTCACTCAAATCCTTCAGCTTTATATCACTTCCTCCTCTTAGATTCCAAACAACTAAACATGAACCTACATATATATTCCATTATACAAGTTACAAAACTGTAAATGATCTCAGTCAGCCATTTTGGCAAAACATATAACCTATATTAAGGTGTGGTCAATCCCTTAGTGCTGGACTCAAACAAAGACCAGAGGAAAATAACCGACCACGCCTCTCTTGGGAAAATGTACAACTTTGAGCCCATCACCTTGATACACTAATTTTTAATATATATATCATACATCAATTTATAATCCATTTACAGTAAATAAAGCTCCCATAATTACTTTCTTCTGTTCCACTACTGTACGCACGCCGAAGCACTCAAACCGCGCCCAATTCCACAACATTTACAGTTTTATAAAGCACTAACAGCTCCAGAATTCAACTGCTACTACAGTCATTCAAGGCATTAGTCACATGTCATTTGTATATACTGTTCAATTATCCCAAATACTCACAGAACAACAAAAATAACTACATATTCCATTATCCAACTTGCACTGCTAAAAGACTACTAGCATTCAAAGAAAAAAATCCTTATACAAACACATAATAACATTATACATTACAAATAAAGAGTTTCTTTTCATTAAATAAAAAAAGAACAAAGAGAAAAAATGAATGTATAAGAAAAAAAGTTAGCAGGCGCTTTTGAAAGTCACTGTAAAAGTAAAGCCCTATTGTCTTCTCCATTTCCTGTGCCCCTTCTTTTTTTTATACGCGAGGCAAGGCAGTAATGACACAGAAACAAAGAAACCTGGTTTACGAAAAGCAGTCCCTATACATAAATTACATATAAAAAACATAATATCAAAACTACGAAATACAAAACATCAAAGATAAACACATACATTAATAGTTAGTAAAGACAAACATTTAAATAAACAGACGCAATCAATGGCCATAAACAAAATAAAAAATAAAACAAAAACAAACATGCAATCTGAAAGAAAAAACAGTTAGCAAATCCTTTAGAATCAGCGCGCAAACACATGCAGCAAAAAAAATAAAAAATAAAAATGGCAGCAGCGCGCAAGAAAATAAAAAATAAAAAATTAAGAGGAAAAAAAACTGTCTCTCAATGGGAGATTAAATCAGTTGATATACAAGAAGAAAATCCAATCAGTTAAAATAAAATTCTCACAATTACAAGATATGGACGACCCAGAAACACCAGAATTGAAGTACAAGATAGACACAGAACGGAGACAAAACAACTAGAAACATCTCGTTTCTTTTTTTATGAGTTCAATTTCCAGCAAATACAAATACTCAGCACACAGCGGGCGAGTTCAAACACACGTGAGGTCCTCAAACGATTTTCCTTTACTACAATACATAAAATGACAAAAACAAATCAAGACAAAGAGTCCAACCTTGCACCAAAAAAAAAAAAAAAATTCAAAAAAAAAAATCAACAAGCTCTGAACCATAGCTTTAACGTCAGGGAAAATAAACAAAAAACCAAACCTGGAGGCAAGTTCGCAAAATCTGAACAAGCAAATGTAAGAATATATTCAAATGTAAAGTTACACTTAAATATAAATAACATCTGAATGGCAAATCCCACTTCAGACAACAACTGATAAATTTGGATTTAAAGCAAACAAAACAAACTCCCTATAATAATTACCATTTATGAAATTTCAATAAACCTTTTCTAGTTTCTTCTCATATATCAAAGTTGAAAACTGGGCGCGGCGCATCACCATGGCGAGAGACAACAAAATCAGCCACAAAGCAATGTAGCGTCAGTCCTGCCTGAAATATCCTTCCTTAGACAGGTCTTTTATTAGATTTCAAAGAACTTATAGCCAATCAGCATACAGATACATTTCTACGTCAGAGTTTAACCAACAGTGAGCCAAAAATTACTATATTGATTCAGAGATGGCTTTTTCTAGCATACACTTTTCACACACCCCTTCCTGCACACAAAGGAAATGGCTAAATTCCACAGGCTAACATCCTATGCAAGTAAAAGACTTGCAGGGTTTGACACTTATAATGGGGGGGGGGGTGGATTCACACTACCTATCATATTAAAATACCTTTCAGATTCGATTATTCTGATGATTCGAAATCTAGGGTCGAATTGATAAATCGGGTCGATTCGGTGATTCGGGTCATTTTGGCGTTTGGATCATTTTGGTGATTCGGATCATTTCGGTCATTCGATTCAGTTGGTTTTTTGTTTTATGCTGCAGTAATTATACTTTAGAGGTGCTGCCCGGCAGTGTGCGGATACATATGTTGCATTATATTGTAGAGGTGCTATCCGGCAGTGTGAGGATTCATATGCTGCATTAATTATACTGTAGAGGTGCTGCCTGGCAGTGTGCGGAATCATATGCTGCATTATACTGTAGAGGTGCTGCCCGGCAGTGTGCGGAATCATGTGCTGCATTAATTATACTGTAGAGGTGCTGCCCAGCAGTGTGCGGAATCATGTGCTGCATTAATTATACTGTAGAGGTGCTGCCCGGCAGTGTGCGGAATCATGTGCTGCATTAATTATACTGTAGAGGTGCTGCCCAGCAGTTTGCGGAATCATATGCTGCATTATTATACTGTAGAGGTGCTGCCCAGCAGTGTGCGGAATCATGTGCTGCATTAATTATACTGTAGAGGTGCTGCCCAGCAGTGTGAGGAATCATGTGCTGCATTAATTATACTGTAGAGGTGCTGCCCAGCAGTGTGAGGATTCATATGCTGCATTATTATACTGTAGAGGTTCTGCCCGGCAGTGTGCGGAATCATATGCTGCATTAATTATACTGTAGAGGTGCTGCCCGGCAGTGTGAGGATTCATATGCTGCATTAATTATACTGTAGAGGTGCTGCCCGGCAGTGTGAGGATTCATATGCTGCATTATTATACTGTAGAGGTGCTGCCCGGCAGTGTGCGGAATCATATGATGCTTTATTATACTGTAGAGGTGCTGCCCGGCAGTGTGCGGAATCATGTGCTGCATTAATTATACTGTAGAGGTGCTGCCCAGCAGTGTGCGGAATCATATGCTGCATTATTATACTGTAGAGGTGCTGCCCGGCAGTGTGCGGAATCATGTGCTGCATTAATTATACTGTAGAGGTGCTGCCCAGCAGTGTGCGGAATCATGTGCTGCATTAATTATACTGTAGGGGTGCTGCCCAGCAGTGTGTGGAATCATATGCTGCATTAATTATACTGTAGAGGTGCTGCCCAGCAGTGTGCGGAATCATGTGCTGCATTAATTATACTGTAGAGGTGCTGCCCAGCAGTGTGCGGAATCATGTGCTGCATTATTATATACTGTAGAGGTGCTGCCCAGCAGTGTGCGGAATCATGTGCTGCATTAATTATACTGTAGGGGTGCTGCCCAGCAGTGTGTGGAATCATATGCTGCATTAATTATACTGTAGAGGTGCTGCCCAGCAGTGTGTGGAATCATATGCTGCATTATTATACTGTAGAGGTGCTGCCCAGCAGTGTGAGGATTCATATGCTGCATTATTATACTGTAGAGGTGCTGCCCAGCAGTGTGTGGAATCATATGCTGCATTATTATACTGTAGAGGTGCTGCCCGGCAGTGTGTGGAATCATATGCTGCATTATTATACTGTAGAGGTGCTGCCCAGCAGTGTGTGGAATCATATGCTGCATTATTATACTGTAGAGGTGCTGCCCGGCAGTGTGCGGAATCATATGCTGCATTATTATACTGTAGAGGTGCTGCCCAGCAGTGTGTGGAATCATATGCTGCATTATTATACTGTAGAGGTGCTGCCCAGCAGTGTGAGGATTCATATGCTGCATTAATTATACTGTAGGGGTGCTGCCCGGCAGTGTGCGGATTCATATGCTGCATTAATTATACTGTAGGGGTGCTGCCCGGCAGTGTGAGGATTCATATGCTGCATTAATTATACTGTAGGTGCTGCCCGGCAGTGTGAGGATTCATATGCTGCATTAATTATACTGTAGGGGTGCTGCCGGCAGTGTGAGGATTCATATGCTGCATTAATTATACTGTAGGGGTGCTGCCCGGCAGTGTGTGGAATCATATGCTGCATTAATTATACTGTAGAGGTGCTGCCCAGCAGTGTGTGGAATCATATGCTGCATTAATTATACTGTAGAGGTGCTGCCCAGCAGTGTGCAGAATCATATGCTGCATTGAAACCTATGGGTTAAAAAGCCTTGTTTCTTTAAAAAAAGTTAAGAAACCTAAAATTTCACCCGCAAAAATGCTTAAAAAATCTTAAAAGAATAACTAAATAAAGGAAGTTTCATTCTATTGGTAGTAAATCTACTTCCCATTCTTAAATAAGCAATAAAAAACCAAATAACTCATTAAAAAACGAAAAACCAAACTGAACCGAATCACCGAATCGCCGAAATGATCCAAACGCCAAAATGACCCGAATCACTGAATCGATCCGAAATTTCGAATCGATATCGAATCACTGTATCGAAACGAAAACGGTCCGAAATGACCCAAAACGATAAAAAAAACACCTGGTAAAAAAAACGAAACAAAATAAAATTTTCAGTGGTGCACATCTCTACTAGTAACAGCTTATGTAAGTGGTAGTGTCCCTTTGGTCATGTCTGACTGAGACCGGTAGAGATAATATTAATGAAAGCCTTTGCTCATTGCGATGTTTTGTGTTACAGTGGTGTTGGGGATACTCCTGACGAGCGGCTGTGCCACGTCCCGCCATTGCCAGCAGCAGGAACTGCCAGGAGTGCGAATACATTGTTGCGATACGGACCTCTGTAACGGTGGGCCGCGTCTTACTGCCGACAAGATCCTCTACATCTGTGGCATCCTCCTCTGGACCATATATGGCTTCCTGCTTTGAGAACCAATGATCCGTCTGCAGAAAGACAACTCTGCCGGCACTTGATTTGCCAGAAAACCAAGACGTTTGATCTTTAAACTTGACATTTTCAGCTCAATGAACTGATAAGGTAGTATAGAAATGGACGGCTGCTGGCCTCATTACTTTTCATTCCAGCACTGGCTGGTGGCGACCAGGCATTCAGAATCATTGAGGACGTGTGGATGTCTTCAGTCTGCGTGATGTACCTTGATATGTTTTATCCTTTTTATTGCTTTATGACAACGAATGCACCGTCACAGATTTGCTGTTAAATCACACAACATGGAAAGGATGATCAGTCTATTCCATGGCTGTCATGGAATCACTGGGCTGCGCTCAATACGCCGAAATGCTGGTTGGGTTGTTTTATGGTTATTTTAGGAGTGATCATTAGTACCAGGGAATGACAGCAACGGTGAACAATATGGTGATAATAACTAATAAGTTGTGCAAACCATGATATTTTTTGCTTGATCTGGAAAAGGAGTTTAGGACACAGTATAGTATGGATGGTTTGAGGAGGTTAGATGCCATGCTGTATGGATGGTTTGAGGAGGTTAGATGCCATGCTGTATGGATGGTTTGAGGAGGTTAGATGCCATGCTGTATGGATGGTTTGAGGAGGTTAGATGCCATGCTGCATGGATGGTTTGAGGAGGCTAGATGCCATGCTGTATGGATGGTTTTGGGTTGTTGGATTCCATGCTGTATGGAAGGTTTGAGGAGGTTAGATGCCATGCTGTATGGAGGGTTTTAGGGTGTTGGATGCCATGCTGTATGGATGGTTGGGGTTGATGGATGCCATGCTGTATGGATGGTTTTGAGATTTTGGTTGCCATGCTGTATGGATGGTTTGAGGATATTGGATGCCATTCTGTATGGATGGTTTGAGGAGGTTAGATGCCATGCTGTTTGAATTGTTTTGGGATGTTGAATGTCATGTTGTATGAGTGGTTTGGGGTTGATGGATGCCATGCTGTATGGATGGTTTGGGGCTGATTGATGCCATGCTGTATGGATGTTTTGCAGATGTTGGAGGTCATGCTGCATGGATGGTTTTGGGGTTGATGGATGCCATGCTGTATGGATGTTTTGGAGATGTTGGAGGTCATGCTGCATGGATGGTTTGAGGATATTGGATGAATGCTTTGCAGATATTGAACACCGTACTGTATGGATGGTTTAGAGATGTTGGATGCAGTGTTATATGGATGGTTTGCAGATGGTGGACACCATGCTGTATGGATGTTATGGGGTTGCTGGATGCCATGCTGTATGGATGTTATGCGGTTGCTGGATGCCATGATGTATGAATGTTATGGGGATGTTGGATGTAGGGATGAGTTGTTCGGTTCGATCTGTTCGGTGTTCGATTCGGACATCGCCCGTTCGGCTGTTCGTTGAACTCCTAACATTTCCGCGTGTTAGCCGCATGTCCGCCCACAATGCACCACAATGGACCACAATGCACTTTTCCACTGGCCTGAAGCTTGTAATTGGCTACAGCCTTGCACCTGACCACAAGTCAGGTGCAAGACTATGCCAATCACGGCTCAGAGTCCTGATTGGGCAAATTTTGCCCAATCATGGGCTCACAGAGCTAAGTCCCGCAGCACACTATATAAGGCGTCCCTCGCAGCCCCAGCAGGTGTTTTTTGAGAGTAGATTGTTCTGTTAGTGTGTCTTCTCAGTGCCAGCAGCTATTGGGGGTCTCACTTCTAGCAGATATCTGGGAATTGTTGTAATCTGTGTCTTGTCAGTGCCAGCAGCTATTGGGGGTCTCACTTCTAGCAGATATCTGGTCATTGTTGTAATCTGTGTCTTGTCACTGTTGCCAGCTATCAGGGGGTCCTATCAGGGGGTCTCACAGACTTGTAGCAGATTTCTGCGAGTTTTAATCTGTGTCTTGTCACTGCCACCCATCAGGGGGTCTCACAGACTTGTAGCAGATATCTTGGAATTATAATCTGTGTCTTGTCATTGCCACCCATCAGGGGGTCTCACTAATTTATAGGAGGTTCCTGGGAATTGTGATCTGTGTCTTCTCCCTGCCAGCTATCAGGGGGTCCCACATACTTCTAGCAGATATCTGGGAATAGTAATCTGTGTCTTCTCACTGCCAGCTGCTGCCAGGCTATCAGGCTGTATCACTGACTTATACCAGAGTTCTGGAAATTTGAGCATGCTGCTGCCGGATGACAGAGCTGCGATTGTGCGGGCTAGCCGGCCGGGTGCATATGGCAGAGAGGCGGCGCAGGGAGGGAGCCACTGCACCTGCAGCCACGGCAGACCCCCCCCCCACAACCAGGATCCAGGGAGCCTCCACTGATTGACCACCAGGCTAAGGTAAGGCGACACATTTAAAAAAAAAAAAAATCCGAGGACATTTTTAAATGTCCCAAGGAACATAAAATAAAACATTTTTTTTTATTTCTATTACTCACCTGATTCCTGGATCCACCAACAAGCACAGCCTCCCGTCTCCCATGCTGTTAGACGCTGCATACACCGGCGCGTCGTGTGCAGCTATTCCAATCATTTTAATATTTGAATGCAGAGTCCACCCCTGCACTCTTCCACAATACCTCAGAGGGGTTACATGTGAAGGCACCAGCTGGCACCAAAGGTCCAATTTTAATGCACCTGTTGTTACTTTCATCCAAAGCCTGCATATGTTTCACCATAATTTAGCCAAAAAATCACTAAACTTGTTCTGTGTGTCTTAAAACGTCTCCTCTTTTCATACAGGCTGCCGCCCCAAGCAGTTGTTTATGAATAGATTAAAGGAAAAGCATTTACCGTCATTTGAAATGTCATTTTTTTTGTTTTTAAATGTTTCTACACATCCTACAAATCCGCCACTTCACGGGCAGGTTATGGGGACCTCCTAGGCACGATATTTGAAGGATTTTTTTCGTTTTTATTCTTAACCTTTATTTCATGGAAAACTCACTGTTCCTTTAAAAACGTTTTTTTTTTTACTTTTTGTCCTTGTTTCCTGTCCCCCAGGGCACTACCCGGACCCCCATACACCTTTTATTGCAAATATCTTGCATATATGCCCTCTTGCAGGGCACTCTAAAAATCGAACGTTCGAGTCCCGTTGACTTGCATTGAGTTCGGATCGCGTTCGAGATCGAACTCGAACTTTTGAAATTGTTCGAGTTCGAAATCGAACCGAACACGGGGGCATTCGGCTCATCCCTAGTTGGATGCCATGCTGTATGGATGTTATGGGGTTGCTGGATGCCATGCTGTATGAATGTTATGGGGATGTTGGATGCTTTGCTGTATGGATGTTATGGGGATGTTGGATGCCATACTGTGTGGATGTTAAGAGGATGTTGGATGCCATGCTGTATGTATGTTATGAGGATGTTGGATGCTATGCTGTATGGATGTGTAGCGCTGCTTTAAAAACACTGTATTCTTGTGCATTGAACTATTGCTGCCACCAGAGGGAGACAGAGACATTGTTAGACTATGCTGGACAAAACAGAACTACATATACCATCATCCTTTGCGTGGGGACAGGAAGGAGATTGGTACAGGAAGAGGAAAGAGTTCAGCAGCCTCATGCAAGAGAGAGAGGCAGAGTGAGTGGAGCAGTGAAAGGTGGAGGACGCACGTTGGAGCTGTCAGGGATCGCAGCCAGGCCAGAGAACAGACGCTGTCTTACTGGTGCTGGAGATCGGGACAGTGACCGTGTTAAGACCTACCTGCGCAGCGCTTAGAGGTCTGGAGGAATAGTTAGATCCGGCAGGACCCCGAGTTAGGAGACCGCGCTGATCGATTGGGAGTGCAGGCGGTAGATCGTTGTTCCAGTTGCAGAGATTTGGCAAGCAGGGAGCATATTCAGTGGCACAGAGTCCCAGTGTACCGCAGAGAAGATCCTTTGATTGAGGCATCGGGTGCTGGACGGTCTCGTTCATCGGATGGGTGAGAGGCCTCCCAGGCCGCAGTTCCCAAATAAGAAATGCACGCTTCAATATTGTTTAAATCCACAGGGCCCCAACGGTGACTAGTCGAAGATTGTTTTGTTTCATTCACTGGCCAGTTGAATACAGTACCCGGGTACCCGAGACAACACACATACACATTTTTGAGCTATTATTCATGGGACTTACACTCCAGAACTGAAGGGGTTAACCGTTTCTTTTACCGCTGCGTGTTTTTTCCCGCGTTACGAATTCTTTGTCATACAAATACCGTATTTGTGTAATATATGCTGCTTTATTGGGATCAGTAAAGAAAATAATATATAAAAATCCACAACAGTGCTGGTGTATAGTTATTCCCTAGTGTGGTGAGACTAACCCAAGGTTTATTCAGCGGCTCCTCTGGGAGTTAGCGCTACAGATCTTATGGGGATATTGGATGCCATGCTGTGTGGATGTTAAGAGGATGTTGGATGCTATGCTGTATGGATGTTATGGGGATGTTGGATGCTATGCTGTATGGATGTTATGGGGATGTTGGATGCCATGCTGTGTGGATGTTATGAGGATGTTGGATGCTATGCTGTATGGATGTTATGGGGATGTTGGATGCCATGCTGTGTGGATGTTAAGAGGATGTTGGATGCTATGCTGTATGGATGTTATGGGGATGTTGGATGCCATGCTGTGTGGATGTTATGGGGATGTTGGATGCCATGCTGTATGGATGTTATGGGGATGTTGGATGCCATGCTGTATGGATGTTATGGGGATGTTGGATGCCATGCTGTATGGATGTTATAGGGATGTTGGATGCCATGCTGTATGAATGTTATGGGGATGTCGGCTGCCATGCTGTATGGATGTTATGGGGATGTTGGATGCCATGCTGTATGGATGTTATGGGGATGTTGGATGCCATGCGGTATGGATGTTATGGGGGTGTTGGATGCCATACTGTATGGATGTTATAGGGATGTTGGATGCTATGCTGTATGAATGTTATGGGGTTGCTGGATGCCATGCTGTATGAATGTTATGGGGATGTCGGCTGCCATGCTGTATGGAAGTTATGAGGATGTTGAATGCCATGCTGTATGGATGTTATGGGGATGTTGGATGCCATGCTGTATGGATGTTATGGGGGTGTTGGATGCCATGCTGTATGGATGTTATAGGGATGTTGGATGCCATGCTGTATGAATGTTATAGGGATGTTGGATGCCATGCTGTATGAATTTTATGGGGTTGCTGGATGCCATGCTTTATGAATGTTATGGGGATGTCGGCTGCCATGCTGTATGGAAGTTATGGGGATGTTGGATGCCATGCTGTATGGATGTTATTGGGATGTTGGATGCCATTCCTTGTTGGGGCATTGTGAAGTTTATGTAGCTTACAACAATAACCTTTTTTGTAATCAACGTTTACACACTTTATTTCTGCTTTCGTACTATTTGGTTCTTCCGTCACATTTTTGGTGATAACATTTCAGTTTAATCTCAGCTGCCATTTTTCTAGCCAATGCCATCATTTCAATGAGACTATCAATTCATTAAACCAATGTTTGTTTGTTCCGTCCTTGTTTCAGGCCGGCGTTCATCTGTTCCGTCATCCTTACTTTGTGCAATCTACTTTCTGCTCCATTAACGTCCGAATTACCTGATCCAACGAAAATTTGAACTATTACCGTTAAAAATGAATGGTCGTGTTGTGAACACGTTGACCCCATAACTGCATCTAATCCACCATTAATTTCCGTCCACTTTAGCAGATCTATTCTCTAGTTGCGCCGTACAGAGCATCCACCAACATGTCCTGGGAGATGCTGGGGATTTAGCCGCGTTTTCTCGTTTGTCTCCCGATTCTCGCCAGCATTCTCTTTCCGATGTACAGAAATTTTGGAGTTTTGTTTTTGTTCTGTTATAAAACATTTGAGCGAAGTGACAGAGTGGAAATTGCCTGCTTTCTCTCTAATGGGGGAGTAAAATGACTGCTTTCAATGTAATTGCCTGGAGAAACGGGCTGCCTTTTGTTGCAGTGACCCAGCGGAAAGGCATTTTGTCGAATTTAACTGACTGAATGGGAGGAGAGTGACTTGTATCACAGCAGCTAAAGCACGAATGGGAGCGTTGAAATAATCCATAAAAAAAGCTTTTTTTCTCAAACTGACAATGGACATCAAGCTCTTAAGTGCCTTTCCAAAACTTTACGACACAATGCAAGTCTGATAAGAAACACCTAGACATGGCCACCAGGAGGAGCTAGTGTGTCAGTGGATTCTTAAGAGATACAGAATGATAGATTGGACTCATTCTGTTCATGTAGTTACATAACACATATGGATCACTTAAATGTCAGTGAATCGCTTTGAATTCATACACACCGCACATTACTGTGAGTTTTATTGCTGTGGAGCTCTGTGATACACTCATACACACTGCACATTACTGTGAGTTTTATTGCTGTGGAGCTCTGTGATACACTCATACATAACGCACATTACTGTGAGTTTTATTGCTGTGGATTCTCTGATATGCTGATACACCCCGCACATTACTGTTAGTTTAATTGCTGTGGAGCTCTGATATGCTGATACACCCCGCACATTACTGTTAGTTTAATTGCTGTGGAGCTCTGTGATACACTCATACATACTGTACATTACTGTGAGTTTTATTGCTGTGCCGCTTTGTGATACACACATACATAACGCTTATTACTGTGAGTTTATTGCTTCGGATTCTCTGATATGCTCATACACACCGCACATTACTGTGAGTTTTGTTGCTGCGGAGCTCTGTCATATGCTTATACACACTGCACATTACTGTGAGTTTATTGCTGTGGAGCACTGTGATACACTCATGCACACCACACATTACTGAGTTTTATTGCTGCGGATTCTCTGATATGCTCATACACACCGCACATTATTGTGAGTTTTATTGCTGTGGAGCTCTGTGGTATGCTCATACACACTGCACATTACTGTGAGTTTTATTGCTGTGGATTCTCTGATATGCTGATACACACCGCACATTACTGTGAGTTTTATTGCTGTGGAGCTCTGGGATGAAGTTCTATAAACAATCCACGTCAGTTGTATTTTTTTAGCTCATGAAATGAAATGTAACACAATGGATTCTGGGTTTTCCCAGCTTTTTCACGTTCTGTAAAGCCAGATGTCCATGAGTTTTGTAAACTCACACTGTCACATTAATCATGAAGCCATCAAACATTCACAAGTCTTGGTGTAAAAGTCTGTGAAAAGGGAGAAGACGGAGCGAGGAACTGGATAAAGTTCAGTCACTAAGATGGATGTGTTAGCGAGCGGCTCATTGTGCCAGGATCACACAGACCTGTTTCATTGAGGAACCCCACGTATGGCCACACAAAGACACCCAAAGCAGAAAGTGGCGGCTGTTTGCTCTCTGGGAACCAGTTAAATAAAGCTTTGAATGGGAATAGGTAACAAGCGGTGATGGTGGGGGGCATTGACGTGGAGGAATACTGTCCATAGTGCTGGGCAAATCTGCACAAAAGAGAAAACACTTGTTGAGTTTCTTTGTCGCTGAACACCTTAGCATACACAAATATACACGTAGAAGCTTTCAGAAGGTTTGAAATTCCGTATATTCTTTTATTGACAATATGGGGGAAGGAATAACCGGTTGCACCGGCGCTCACTTCCTGTCTTGCCGATTGTTTATCATATTGTGTCAAGAGTTCTAAATGTGAAAAAATTATATATCCCCCTTTTATTTGTATTAAATGATCGATTTAAAAGCAACGACAGCGAACAAATCGCCGTTTTAATCCAGAAAACAATTTTAGGGGTAACCGTATAAACGATGAACATTTATTTTTCACAGGTTTTACGACAGGGTAAGGTTCACTCAGTGACTCGGCTCGCTTCAGGGCGCAATCGGGTTCAAAAGTACCTGGGGCTCCATTTAACTCCATCATCTGGAGTCAGAAGAGTATGGGTCAAAATATATCTGAGACTATATCTGAGACTATCAGATACATCCGTCACATTCCTTATTCCATACCCCATTCAGCCCACAGACCCCCTGTCCATCTGAGACCTCAGCCCCAAAGTCTGTCCCAATACACCTCTGATGCTCCATGGCAGCCACCATATGCCCTCCAGAGCACCCATAAGCCAACATTCACCCCTCAGGCCCAATGTCAGCTCTCTTACACCCCTTAGACCCAATTTCGGCTCTCTTACACCCCTCAGACCCCATGTCACCTCTCTTACACCCCTCAGAGCCAATGTCACCTCTCTTACATCCCTCAGACCCAATGTCAGCTCTCTTACACCCCTCAGACCCAATGTCAGCTCTCTTACACCCCTTAGACCCAATGTCAGCTCTCTTACATCCCTCAGACCTAATGTCCGCTCTCTTACACCTCTCAGACCCAATGTCAGCTCTCTTACACCCCTCAGACCCAATGTCAGCTCTCTTACATCCCTCAGACCCAATGTCAGCTCTCTTACATCCCTCAGACCCAATGTCAGCTCTCTTACATCCCTCAGACCCAATGTCAGCTCTCTTACATCCCTCAGACCCAATGTCAGCTCTCTTACACCCCTCAGACCCAATGTCAGCTCTCTTACACCCCTCAGACCCAATGTCAGCTCTCTTACATCCCTCAGACCCAATGTCAGCTCTCTTACACCCCTCATACCCCATGTCACCTCTCTTACACCCCTCATACCCCATGTCACCTCTCTTACACCCCTCAGACCCAATGTCAGCTCTCTTACACCTCTCAGACCCAATGTCAGCTCTCTTACACTCTCAGACCCAATGTCAGCTCTCTTACATCCCTCAGACCCAATGTCAGCTCTTACATCCCTCAGACCCAATGTCAGCTCTCTTACCTCTCAGACCCAATGTCAGCTCTCTTACACCCCTCAGACCCAATGTCAGCTCTCTTACATCCCTCAGACCCAATGTCAGCTCTCTTACACCCCTCATACCCCATGTCACCTCTCTTACACCCCTCAGACCCAATGTCAGCTCTCTTACACCCCTCAGACCCAATGTCAGCTCTCTTACACCCCTCAGACCCAATGTCAACTCTCTTACATCCCTCAGACCCAATGTCAGCTCTCTTACACCCCTCAGACCCAATGTCAGCTCTCTTACACCCCTCAGACCCAATGTCAGCTCTCTTACACCCCTCAGACCCAATGTCAGCTCTCTTACATCCCTCAGACCCAATGTCAGCTCTCTTACATCCCTCAGACCCAATGTCAGCTCTCTTACATCCCTCAGACCCAATGTCAGCTCTCTTACATCCCTCAGACCCAATGTCAGCTCTCTTACATCCCTCAGACCCAATGTCAGCTCTCTTACATCCCTCAGACCCAATGTCAGCTCTCTTACACCTCTCAGACCCAATGTCAGCTCTCTTACACCCCTTAAGATTAGCGTACCACATCACTGATGCCAACCTATCCCTCTCCTCACCTACTCACACATCATGGCTCAGGCCACTTCTACATCCTCTCCATTTCTCTAGCACTAGTGCTAGTGATTCTGACGACCAATAAAAATCCTCTTGTCTTCCTCTACCCCAACTCCTCTAGACTGCAAGCTCCTCTGACGGGGTCCACTAAACCTCGTGTTTATGTTCCTATATTTGTTTTAATTTTGTCTTGGTCCCATTGGTTTATTGTAAAGAGCTACATAAACTGTTGGCGGTTGAGAGCAGCCAAATAATGGGGAGCACTGAGAGCATCCAGATCCTGGGGAGCACACAACAGCCAGATCCGGGGGAGCACTGAGAGCAGCCAGATCCTGGGGAGCAATGGGAGCAGCCAGATCCTGGGGAGCAATGGGAGCAGCCAGATCCTGGGGAGCAATGGGAGCAGCCAGTCCCTGTGGAGCACTGAGCAGCCAGATCCTGGGGAGCACTGGGAGCAGCCAGATCCTGGGGAGCAATGAGAGCAGCCAGTTCCTGGGGATCAATGAGAGCAGCCAGTTCCTGGGGAGCACTGAGAGCAACCAGTTCCTTGGGAGCACAGAGAGCAGCCAGATCCTGGGGAGCACTTAGAACAGCCAGATCCTGGGGAGCACTGAGAGCAGCCAGATCCTGGGGAGCACTGAGAGCAGCCAGATCCTGGGGAGCACTGAGAGCAGCCAGATCCTGGAGAGCACTTAGAGCAGCCAGATCCTGGGGAGCACTGAGAGCAGCCAGATCCTGGGGAGCACTGAGAGCAGCCAGATCCTGGGGAGCACTTAGAGCAGCCAGATCCTGGGGAGCAATGAGAGCAGCCAGATCCTGGGGAGTACTGAACCCGAACCTACGTAACCTGTGTATATCTGGCTCTGATACTAGCCGGTGCCTCACCAGCCACTGACCTCACCACACGTCACTGGTTGGCGCTATATAAATGAATCCAAATGGAGCCCTGGATTTATTAAGGCCTACTTTAAAAACTATTGGAAAGTCCCTTTAAGTACTTTATTGCGTTTCCATGTTTCGACCACTAGGTTGCAGCGCACTCCTTGCTGCCAAAGCCTAGTTTCTTAGTACATACGGGTCCTGTGACTTGTAAATAGACCCAAGAGCTCTTTGAACTTTTTAACCTTTGCCCCGCGAGTGCACCTTTAGCCGGAGGGCGGGGACGGGTCTGGTGCTTGTTCTCCAATGCACTTTCCAAACAGTCTGCTACTAAAGACTGTCATATCTTTTTCCTCCTCTGCTGGATTCTGTTAACACCTCGAGGTAGAAAACAACAGCTTCGCAAGTGATGCAAAGAATTTGATTTATGCCGGAATGTAAGAGAGGAAAAATATAAATAATAAAAATTCAATAAAAAGGGTCTCTCTCCTCTCTCGACAGGAGGTTTTAAAAAAGTAAATTAAAATAAAATAAATCCTGCCGTGTTAATAATCATTAAATCAACACAAAATTAAAAAATCTATGGAAAAAATAAATAAAAGGGAATTTCTTTCTCTCTTTCTCTCTTCTCTCTCTCTCTCTCTCTCTCTTTTTCTCTTTTTCTCTTTTTCTCTTTTTCTCTTTTTCTCTTTTAATTAAAATCAAATAAATAATAAAAAAAATCCTGCCGTGTTAATTATCATTAAATCAACACAAAATTAAATCTATGGAAAAAATAATTAAAGGGAATTCCTACCTCTCTCTGTCCTGGAGAAAACACTATAGGTTTACAAAAAGTAAATTAAAATAAATAATAAAAAATCCTGTGGTTTTAGTTCTCATTAAATCAACACAAAATTAAACAAATGGGGAAAAAAATAGAAGGGAATTCCTCTCTCTCTCTGTCCTGGAGAATGCGCAGGAGGTTTACAAACAGTAAATTAAAATAAAATAAATAATTAAAAATCCTGCCGTGTTAATTCTCGTTAAATCAACACAAAATTAAATCTATATTTAAAAATTAAATCTATATATATCGGTTCATTTTAAATATGATTCAATAAATTTTTTTTGTTTTAAATACACGTGTGCGACTCCTCATGCTGGAGATATATATATATTATATTTTGACAAAAAATAGAAGGGAATTCTCTCTCTCTCTCTCTCTCTCTCTCTCTCTCTCTCTCTCTCTCTCTCTCTCTCTCAGCACAGGAGGTTTACAAAAAGTAAATTAAAATAAAATAAATAATTAAAACTCCTATGTTACTTTTCATTACATGAATAGAAAATGTAAACTATGCAAAAAATAAATAAAAGGGAATTCCTACCTCTCTCTCTCTGTCCTGGAGAAACCATGGGGAGATTTTTTATTTTTTTTAAATACATAAAGAAAAATTATAAAAATTAGACAACATAACAAAAATCCCGGTCATGTGAATTCTGATTCAATCAACACAAAATGTAAACGCAGGAAAAAAATTAAAAGAGAACTATTACGGCTCTCGCTGCTCTGGGGTACGATACGGGGAGATTTTCAAAAGAATAAATAGATGAAAATAAATAACATAACGATTTTTTAAAAAACAAAATTAAATAAATGGCAAAAAAATCCTGCCGTGTTAATTCTGATCAAATCACCACAAAATGTAAACCCTGAAAAAAATTTAAAGAGCGTTTCCAGCCATCTCTCTGCCGCAGAAAATACACCGGGAGATCTACAGTTACAAGATACAGTTACAAGTATTTATAAAGTGCTAACAAGTTCCGTAGCGCTGTACAATCGGCGAGACAGAATAACAAATACACATTCAAGTTAAACACACACAACAGTATGAGAGAGGACCCTGCTTGAGAGCTTACAATTCGAGATGGGCTGCCGGTTCGAATCGCTTCGATGTTCGCATCGAACAGCGGCTGTTTGAAAGTTCGCAAAGTTCGAACTTAGTCTTTGCATTGTGTGTCTGTGTGTGCCACACTAAGCATGGACAACAGAAAGAGGAGAAGAGAACTGTCTGAGGACTTGAGAACTAAAATTGTGGAAAAATATCAACAATGTCAAGGTTACAAGTCCATCTCCAGAGATCTAGATTTTCCTTTGTCCACAGTGTGCAACATTATCAAGAAGTTTGCAACCCATGGCACTGTAGCTACTCTCTCTGTGGGTGGACGGAAGATAAAAATTGATGAAAGGTTGCAACGCAGGATAGTCCGGATGGTGGATAAGCGCCCCCAAACAAGTTCCAAAGAAATTCAAGCTGTCCTGCAGGCTCAGGGAGCATCAGTGTCAGCGCGAACTATCCGTCGACATTTAAATGAAATGAAACGCTATGGCAGGAGACCCAGGAGGACCCCACTGCTGACACAGAGACCTAAAAAAGTAAGAATACAGTTTGCCAAAATGTACTTGAGTAAGCCAAAATCCTTCTGGGAAAACGTCTTGTGGACAGATGAGACCGAGATGGAGCTTTTTGGTAAAGCACATCATTCTACTGTTTACCGAAAACGGAATGAGGCCTACAAAGAAAAGAACACAGTACCTACAGTGAAATATGGTGGAGGTTCAATGATGTTTTGGGGTTGTTTTACTGCCTCTGGCACTGGGGGTCTTGAATGTGTGCAAGGCATTATGAAATCTGAGGATTACCAGTGTCAGAAAGCTGGGTTTGCATCCGAGATCTTGGGTCTTCCAGCAGGACAATGACCCCAAACATACGTCAAAAAGCACCCAGAAATGGATGGCAACAAAGCGCTGGAGAGTTCTGAAGTGGCCAGCAATGAGTCCAGATCTAAATCCCATTGGACACCTGTGGAGAGATCTTAAAATTGCTGTTGAGAAAAGGCATCTTCCAATAAGCGAGACCTGGAGCAGTTTGCAGAGAAAGAGTGGTCCTGAATTCCGGGTGAGAGGTGTAAGAAGCTTATTGATAGTTGTAGGAAGCCACTGATTTCAGTTATTTTTTCCAAAGGGTGTGCAACCAAATATTAAGTTAAGGGTGCCAAGAATTTTGTCCAGCCCATTTTTGGAATTTTATGTGACATTATGTCCAATTTGCTTTTTTTCCTCCCTTTTTTTGTTTTGTTCCAATACACACAAAGGGAATAAACATGTGTATAGCAAAACATGTCTTACTGCAATACTTTTCTCTGAGAAATACTTGATTTTCTGGAAAAAATTTCTGGGGTGCCAACAATTTCGGCCATGACTGTATGCCCTCTGGAGGGGACCTTCATTTTCGAACTTTTGAGCCCCATTGACTTGCATTGCGTTCGAATCGTGTTTGAGTTCGAATTCAAACTTTTTCAAATGTTCGAGTTCGAATGCGAACCGAACACGGGGGTGTTCGGCCCATCTCTACTTACAATCTAAGAGGATAGGGGAGACACACTAAATAGAGAACCTGAAGTAGCGGATGCATGTGGTATATGGGGAACAGTTGGGGAATCATGGAGTGAGCCGATAGGCTTCTCTAAAGTAATGTGTTTTCAGAGACTTCTTGAAGGACTGGAGAGACAGGGAGAGTCTAATGTTGTGGGGGAGAGAGTTCCATAGAAAGGGGACAGCTTGAGAGAAGTCTTGAAGGTGGGAGTTGGGGGTACGAGGAACTGATAGCATCAGACCATTGGCCGAGGGAAGTGGCTGGGACGGGATGTACCTGTTAATAAGGGAGGAGATGTAGGCAGCGGCGCGGTTATGGAGAGCTTTGTACGTGACCAGTATAATGAAATGGATTCTAAAGGAGACAGGGAGCCAGTGTAGAGATTGACAAAGGGGTGAGGTGTGAGAGGTGAGGTGGATGAGTCTGGCAAAGGAGTTCATTACAGACTGCAGAGGGAGAATCTAGAATCTCTTAAAGCCACAGACAAGGAGGTTACAGTAGTCAAGGCAGGAGATAATAAGAGCTTGGATGAGCATTTCAGCAGAGTCCTGATAAAGACAGGGGTGGACGCGTGCAATGTTTTTTAGGTGGAAATAGCAAGATTTGGTTAGTGACTGAATGTGAGGAGTAAAGGATAGATCAGAGTCAGAGGAGCCCGAGGCAACGAGCCTGGGAGGTAGAAGTAATGGTGGCACATTCACCTGAAGGGAAATGGTAACAAGAAAGTTGGTTACTCTCTCTCTATGTCCTGGAGAAAACACCGGGTGATTTACCAAATAAATAAATTATACAAAAAATCTCCCTTTTTATTTCTGATTCAATAGATGTAAACCATGGACGAAATAAATAAAAGGAAATTCCTACCCCTCCCTCTCTCTCTCTCTGTTGCAGAAAAACAAGAGTGAGATTAAAAAAAGTTAAAACCAAAACCAAATTTAAAGCTCCCGTCACTGAGTCTGTAAACTATAGTAAATGTTGCTACAAGTAGCTCGCTGTAAATAAGACACTTTGCTCTCCTTCTAAATGTCCCCGATAGGTCATTACGTCTTCTAAAGGGTGTGGCAGTCTCTGGCCCCGCCTCTGGCACCTACTCCTTTATTCGGAGGCTAAATAGTCAGAATCCCTTGATGAAGTATTGGGCGGCTAAGCCGCTTACCAACCAATGAAAACAAAAAATCAAATACATTTCCCTTCTGTGGTCAGGATTGCATTTCCTTCTCTGCTGCAGCCTGCATCAAGACTGCCCTGTCAGAGGGAACCACATCTCCTATAAGGGCAGGGCAGTTTTAATTAGGCATCGGCTGTTGGTTAACCCTATAGGGGAAAAAAGGAGTCCTCCATCCACCTGCTGAAAAACCTGTGGTCTATCACACTGGCCCTAATCACACACTGTATTGTCACAATACTGATATACTTAACATAATATATATTTTTATTATATACTGATATATTTAACATAATATATATATTTTTATTATATACTGATATACTTAATGTCAACGACAGGCTCTTTCCCTCATCCACATTCCGGTAAACGCTATTAGATCCGCCACTATATTACTTGTACTACTGAATATGTCATATATTTACTAACGTGCCCTTGTGGCTTTGCCTATGTTGGCAAAACCGACAGACCGCTGCGTGACAGGATCCGTTGTCATCGCTCTAATATTACTGTAACTTTCCGGGATGGCCAGTCTGAACAACCGGTCGCTAGACATTTTCTTGAGGCCAAACATCAGCTTACCACTTTGAGAGTGGTTGTCATTGATCATGTACCCCCATTATCTAGAGGGGGCGATCGTTCACAGTTGCTGTTGCAACGGGAAACTTCCTGGATTAAAACTCTTGATACTTTATCCCCTAGGGGTCTAAATGAGTATATCTCCTATACGTCGTTCCTTACGGCCAGGTGACGCTACACATGTGATTTAGTTTACACTCGTGCTGCAATCTAATGACATTCTCGTCTTCTTAGTACGTACATTTATTGATCATTTGAGTTATTCATTTAGTCACCACATACTACAGATCGGTCTTATATTCCTGCAGTGGTTGGTGTGACTATTATGGCCGCCATGCAGCGATATTTTGTATACATTATTTAGATCTCCTGCATATGATGATTATGTGCTGTTGATGTGCTCTTAGTTCTACCGTCCTTAGCCCTGTTGTCAGTTCTGATTTGCTTTAAGTAGGTTCTCTTTCACTTATATATTGTTGCCATCTGGCACTGTCGCTCCGTCCCACCCAGGTTTTTTTTTTTTTTTTACATCTCGTTGGTTACCTGCGCCACGCAGGTTCAGTATACATACACGTCATCGACCGGCGCTCCTCCCGGAAGTTGACGCCATTACCACGAGGTTGGGCGTCCTCCCCGAGGTTTGCCGGTATTGGGTGAGCTCTGATACTATATTGTATATATGTATGTATTTCTATGATGCCTGTATACCTTGATAAAGGCTCGTGTTGGGCCGAAACGTCGGTCAATGGACAACAGGTACTTTTAAAGCTGTATTAATAAAAGGTCTTTATTTTTTAATCAAATCCTGATGTGCTGCCCTATCTGCTCTTTGTATACTTATGCCTAAGGGCATTTTTGCACTCAGGTACGTTATTTGCCTAGTGTTGGCGATATTCGGGTCTAAGATTGGACTTGATATACTTAACATAATATATATTTTTATTATATACTGATATACTTAACATACGATATATATATGTATTATTAATTATATACTGATATAGTTAACATAATACATATTTTTATTATATACTGATATACTTAACATAAGATATATATATATATATTATTAATTACTGATATATTAAACATAATATATATATTTTATTATATACTGATATATTTAACATAATATATATATTTATTATATACTGATATACTTAACATACGATCTATATATATTATTAATTACTGATATATTTAACATATATATATTTTTTTATATACTGATATACTTAACATACGATATATATATGTATTATTAATTATATACTGATATAGTTAACATAATACATATTTTTATTATATACTGATATACTTAACATAAGATATATATATATATTTATTATATACTGATATACTTAACATACGATCTATATATATTATTAATTACTGATATATTTAACATAATACATATTTTTATTATATACTGATATACTTAACATAAGATATATATATATTATTATTACTGATATATTAAACATAACATATATTTTTATTATATACTGATATATTTAACATAAGTATATCAGTATATAATAAATATATATATTATGTTAAATATTATATTAATAAATATATATATATAACATACGATCTATATTATTATTATTACTGATATATTAACATAGTATATCAGTATATAATAAAAATATGTATTATGTTAAATATATCAGTAAATATATATATATAGATCGTATGTTAAGTATATCAGTATATAATAAATATATATATTATGTTAAATATACAGTATATAATAAATATATATATATATTATGTTAAATAATCAGTATATATAAAAATATATATTATGTTTAATATATCAGTAATTAATAATATACTTAACATAAGATATATATATCAGTATATAATAAAAATATGTATTATGTTAAATATATCAGTAATTAATAATATATATCTTAACATAAGATATATATATATATATTATTAATTACTGATATATTAAACATAATATATATTTTTATAATATACTGATATACTTAACATAAGATATATATGGGACAAAATCAAATGGCACACTGACCACAGTCACTTCTCTCAAATATCTAGCTATGTGGTTGGACCCTAATCTATCTTTTGGCCCTCACATAGAAAAACTCTCATCCAAACTTTACCCCAAACTAGGCGTCCTGTACAGAAACAAATCCTGCCTGAGTCCCGCGGTAACAAAGCAGATTGTACAGCAAATGCTTATGCCGGCTATTGAATACGGAGATGTAGTGTATGCAGCCGCCCCACAAACACACCTTCATAAACTTACTACATTGTATAACTCCTTCTGCCGCTTTGCAATACAATGTAACTACATGACCCACCATTGTGACATGTTAAAAGAACTAAACTGGCCATCGCTGGAATCTAGACGCACCCTTCACCTTTCCAGCCTGGTGTTAAAGAGCTTTTCTGGGAAGCTGCCACCCTACCTGAATAGACTGCTTCCCCCAGCAGCTCCCTCATCCTATAACCTCCGATCCAGGACCAGCACCTTACTTGCAATACCACAATACAAAAAGCAAGTGGCTCGATCCTCATTTTCCTACAGAGCACCACAAATATGGAATAACCTCCCAGACACCATCAAATCTTCCCCCAGTCTAAAGTCACTCAAGAGCTCCTTACTAACATACCTCAATACAGAATGCACCTGTAAACATATAACATAGTAACTATATACAGAATGCGCCTGTAAACATGTAACATAGTGACTATTTCCTACATATTTATTTTCTGTTAATCTGTATATTTGTGTTGTTTTTTTTTAATATCTTGCATTGTATTACTTTGTATTTCTGTAACTGTAACACTTCAATGTTCTTGAACCCAGGACATACTTGAAAACGAGAGAAATCTCAATGTATCCTTCCTGGTAAAATCCTTTATAAATAAATAAATAAATTACTGATATATTAAACATAATATATATTTTTATTATATACTGATATACTTAACGTGATATTTATTTTATTAATTATATACTGATATAGTTAACATAATACATATTTTTATTATATACTGATATACTTAACATAAGATATATATATATATATTATTTAAGGTTTCATGACCTGTTGTGGGGGCAAAAAAACTATTGCTTTGTATTTGCCCACCAGGCCACAACATGCCAGCCCATCTCTGCTTAAAACGGAGATGTTTATGGATGTCGTGCCAAATCCAAGACGTTTAGAAGATAAAAATCTAATCCCTGCAAATTAAACCCATTTCTGCGATTGGAAGGCGTGAGTCTGGGAGCCGCGGTGACTAATCTCTGTCATAGACAGTAAAGACAACTGACATAATGGTTACCTCACCTGACCGGCCAAGGTATGTTACCACGTAATCCCAGTATAAACACCGGCACGAAACGAGAAGCTCACAAATATGAAGGTTTATAATAAAATAATAAATTCACCTTCAGACTCACAGACAGAAGAGCTTCAAGAGCATTCAAGAAGCCTCAAATGTATACAGCTGCCCCCTAGGGCAAGTGTCAGCAACCGTGGCCCTCTAAATGTCTGGAACTACATTTCCCATGAGGCTCACTCATGAGTACCTTAGCATCGTGGGAGATGTAAATCAAAAACATCTGTGTGACCAAGGTTGCTGACCTCTCTCCTAGGGTGATGGGGAGGGGAACCTTAACCAACAGATTCAGCACCATTTCCACATAATATTTAGGCTACAAAGTCTGACCCTTCTTTTGAAGATTAACCCTATCCCTAAAACAAGCTCAACTACTAACCCTAAACCTAAATCAAGCAGAAATACTAACCCTGACCCTAAAACAAGCTCAATTACTAACCCTAAATCAAGCAAAAATACTAACACTGACCCTAAAACAAGCTCAAATATTAACCCAAACCCTAAATCAAGCAGAAATACTAACCCTTGCCCTAAAACAAGCTCAACTACTAACCATAACCCTAAATCAAGCAGAAATACTAACCCTAAATCAAGCAGAAATACTAACCCTGACCCTAAAACAAGCTCAATTACTAACCCTAAATCAAGCAAAAATACTAAACATGACCCTAAATCAAGCAGAAATACTAACCCTAACCCTAAAACAAGTTCAAATACTACACTATACCTAAAACAAGCTCAAATATTAACCCTAACCCTAAATCAAGCAGAAATACTAACCCTAACCCTAAATCAAGCAGAAATGCTAACCCTAACCCTAAATCAAGCAGAAATACTAACCCTAACCCTAAATCAAATTCAAATACTACACTATACCTAAAACAAGCTCAAATATTAACCCTAACCCTAAATCAAGCAGAAATACTAACCCTAACCCTAAATCAAGCAGAAATGCTAACCCTAACCCTAAATCAAGCAGAAATACTAACCCTAACCCTAAATCAAATTCAAATACTACACTATACCTAAAACAAGCTCAAATATTAACCCTAACCCTAAATCAAGCAGAAATACTAACCCTGACCCTAAAACAAGCTCAATTACTAACCCTAAAACAAGTTCAAATACTACACTATACCTAAAACAAGCTCAAATATTAACCCAAACCTAAATCAAGCAGAAATACTAACCCTAACCCTAAATCAAGCAGAAATGCTAACCCTAACCTTAAATCAAGCAGAAATACTAACCCTAACCCTAAATCAAATTCAAATACTACACTATACCTAAAACAAGCTCAAATATTAACCCTAACCCTAAATCAAGCAGAAATACTGACCCTAAAACATGCTCAATTACTAACGCTAAATCAAGCAAAAATACTAAACATGACCCTAAATCAAGCAGAAATACTAACCCTAACCCTAAAACAAGTTCAAATACTACACTATACCTAAAACAAGCTCAAATATTAACCCTAACCCTAAATCAAGCAGAAATACTAACCCTTGCCCTAAAACAAGCTCAACTACTAACCCTAAACCTAAATCAAGCAGAAATACTAACCCTAAATCAAGTTCAAATACTACACTATCCCTAAAACAAGCTCAACTACTAACCCTAAACCTAAATCAAGCAGAAATACTAACCCTAAATCAAGTTCAAATACTACACTATCCCTAAAACAAGCTCAAATATTAACCCTAAATCAAGCAGAAATACTAACCCTGACCCTAAAACAAGCTCAAATACTAACCCTAACCCTAAATCAAGAAGAAATACTAACCCTGACCCTAAATCAAGCAGAAATACTAACCCTAACCCTAAAACAAGTTCAAATACTACACTATCCCTAAAACAAGCTCAAATATTAACCCTAACCCTAAATCAAGCAGAAATACTAACCCTTGCCCTAAAACAAGCTCAACTACTAACCCTAAACCTAAATCAAGCAGAAATACAAACCCTAAATCAAGTTCAAATACTACACTATCCCTAAAACAAGCTCAACTACTAACCCTAAACCTAAATCAAGCAGAAATACTAACCCTAAATCAAGTTCAAATACTACACTATCCCTAAAACAAGCTCAAATATTAACCCTAAATCAAGCAGAAATACTAACCCTGACCCTAAAACAAGCTCAAATACTAACCCTAACCCTAAATCAAGAAGAAATACTAACCCTGACCCTAAATCAAGCAGAAATACTAACCCTAACCCTAAAACAAGTTCAAATACTACACTATCCCTAAAACAAGCTCAAATTTTAACCCTAACCCTAAATCAATCAGAAATACTAACCCTAAACCTAAATCAAGCAAAAATACTAACCCTATTCCTTAAAACAAGCAGAAATACTAACCCTAAATCAAGCAGAGATACTTACCCTAAACCTTAATAAAGCAAAAATACTAACCCTATAATTTGAAACAATCAGAAATACAACCCATATACCTAAAACAAGCTCAAATACCAACCCTAACCATAAATCAAGCAGAAATACGAACCCTAACCATAAATCAAGCAGAAATACTAACCCTAACCCTAAAACAATTTCAAATACTAACCCTAAAACAAGAAGAAATACTAACCATAACCTGAAAACAAGCAAAAATACTAACTATAACCCTAAAACAAGCAGAGATATCCTATACTATAATAGAGTAAGGCTTGGCGTGTCCGTCCGTGCAACCAGCGGCGGTTGGCTGCGCGCGCATGCAACCGCCGCGGCACGAGCCGGCTGTGCGCTCGCCGCGGCGGTTACGAGATGCATACGCAGCAGCCGGGTAGAGGCAGCCTCTACCCGGCTGCCGCACGCATCCAACCCCTGAGTGGCGAAGGGAAAGTTTCCTCGCTTCCGCTCTTTGAAGGACCCAAGCCGCGGTCACGTGGGAGTCCCACGTGACCGCGGCTTGGGTCCTTCAACGAGTGGAAGCGAGGAAACTTTCACTGCGCCGCTCAGGCAGGTAAGTATGCGGAGACAGAGCTCCAGGGGCGGCTGTCCGAATGCCGATAGAGCATTCAAACACCCGCCCCATGTCTGGTCTTGGGTCTGAGCTTGGGGGCAAATATCCATGAGAGCTTGGGGGCAAATATCCACGAGAGCTTGGGGGCAAATATCCACGAGAGCGTGGGGGCAAATATCCAAGAGAGCGTGGGGGCAAATATCCAAGAGAGCGTGGGGGCAAATATCCAAGAGAGCGTGGGGGCAAATATCCAAGAGAGCGTGGGGGCAAATATCCAAGAGAGCGTGGGGGCAAATATCCAAGAGAGCGTGGGGGCAAATATCCACGAGAGCGTGGGGGCAAATATCCACGAGAGCGTGGGGGCAAATATCCACGAGAGCGTGGGGGCAAATATCCACGAGAGCGTGGGGGCAAATATCCACGAGAGCGTGGGGGCAAATATCCAAGAGAGCGTGGTGGCAAATATCCAAGAGAGCGTGGTGGCAAATATCCACAAGAGCATGGGGGCAAATATCCATGAGAGCGTGGGGGCAAATATCCATGAGAGCGTGGGGGCAAATATCCACGAGCTTGGGCAATATTAACAATAGACTGCCCTCTGGGCAGGCTTTCCAACTAGTTAACCATAAACAAGCAGGTATGATAATCATAAAACAAGCAGAAATATTACTAACCCTAACCTTACAAGAAGCAGAAATACTAACCCTAACCCTAAAACAAGCAGAAATACTAACCCTAACCCTCAAAGTAACCCTAACCTTAAAACAAGCAGAAATACTAACCCTAACCCTCAAAGTAACCCTAACCTTAAAACAAGCAGAAATACTAACCCTAACCCTCAAAGTAACCCTAACCTTAAAACAAGCAGAAATACTAACCCCTTAAACAGAAATACTAACCCTAACCCTAAAACAAGCCCAAGTACTAACCCTAAAAGTAACCCTAACCTTAAAACAAGCACCAATATTAATGCTAATCCTAATACTAATCCTAAAAGTAGCCCTAACCCTAAATCAAGCACAAATACTAACCCTTATACTAATCATAAGACTAACCCTAACACTTATAGTATCCCTAACCATAGTGCAAGTACAATACTAAACCCTACCCTAATTATTATTATTAACTGTAAGACTAACCCTAAAAGCAGCTTGTATCATAAAAAAAAGTCCAAGTACTAACCCTAACCCTAATTACTAACCTTTCCCATAATCCTAACCCTAGAAGTAACCCTAACCCTAAAACAAGCACAAACACTATCAGGGTTATTCAGAGAGCGTGAAAAGCAGGAGAATGACTGGAGAATGGAAAATTCTAGCAGGGTTATTCAGAGAGCGTGAAAAGCAGGAGAATGACTGGAGAATGAAAAATTCTAGGTCAAAATAGCCAAACCAGAAAAATTCTCCCTTTCATCTCAATTTCCAAATCAGCTATTTTAACCTAGAATTTTTCATTCTCCAGTCATTCTCCTGCTTTTCACGCTCTCTGAATAAACCCTGTAGGTCTGTTTTTCATAAATAACACAACTTGTGTAGTGTAGGAACTGCAAATTGCACAGTGCTATGGGACTTGCGCACAAGTTCCGTAGCGCCTGCACAGAGCGATGGATCGGAGCTGCACGCGCATGTACAGATCTGATCCATCAGCTGCCTCTCTGAGAACGCTCGCTACAGCGATTGGTCTCAGAGGGTGACGTCGCCGCTCTCTGTGTGTGACATCACTAGTGACCGATCTGGTGACTGGCAGCTGGGAAATTCAAAAATCCCGGCTGCCGGTGACGCTGTGTGGAGGAAACTCTTCTGCTTCACCCCTCGTTTTGTGCCAGATTGGGGTAGCTAGGAGATGGGGGACAATAAAGTGGTCAGGATGAGTCGAGCGGCCCTTTAAATAGCTGTAACGTATCAGTCAGTCTTTTTGGGGTCAAACATAGGGAATGTAACGTTTACATAGAGTCGCTCGGGAGGTATGCGGTAACACTTATCTATTTTTGGAAGGCACCCCGCGATAAATCGTCTTAAGGCAACAATTAAATGGGAAAAAAAAGCTTTATGTGACTGACAATTACGATTCGCTCTACAGACTTGGCCCATCGAATGGAACGAGAGCAATTAGACACCGCGAGCCTGTCATACGCAATCCCCCGCGGCAATCCGCCATGATATATGAGACTGTATTGCACCCGCGTGACGGTCCCAGAGGTCCGCTGTCTATACAGTCGTCTTGCAAAATTTAGGGTAAAAAGCGCTGAGGTTTTCTTACACAAAATTTCCTTTTTGTTTTTTTTTTTAAGTCAGTCGCCCAATCCGCGCAGCTCGCTGTTTGGAGAAAACCCTTGGAACGGCCATCAGAAATCATCACGTTAACGTATATTTTCTAGACTGAATAAAGGAGGGGGGGGTGGGGCAAATTTGTCATGTTTTGACTTTATGGAGAATAAATTAGGACTGAAAAGTGAAGGTTAAAAAAAAATGCAGAAAAAAACCGAGGGGGCGGGAGGTAGAGCATGTTTATACGGGTTTTTTGTGTTTTTTTTCGAGTTCTGGAGCTTTGGGACTGAGTGTTAGCTGATCCGGACTTTTCGGCAGTTACACCCATCCCAATTTAGTCTTTCATTCCTCGGGATAAATGTTTGGCTCTGGTTCAAGAAACTTTCAGGTTTTTATGATTAGAATTTTCCATTCGTTTGCAATCCAAGGCCCCGGCGAGCCGCACAAAAGCCCCAATAAAGCGGCATGATAAATATTATGGTGTTTGCTTCCAGCAGAAAGTCTAGGGGTTCTATTCCACGCCGGCCGATAATGGATGCATTCAGCATGAGCTGATAACCAATAGCGGCTCCTTATTACTGGCTCTGTTACACGTGAGTTACTTGTGTTCGCAACTCCTAATATATTATGGAGATAGAAAGAGATATTGGCAGCAGCACTGCATACCGCTGCAACCACTGCATGCCGCTGCAACCACTGCATGCCGCTGCGACCACTGCATGCAACTGCAACCACTACATATCGCTGCATACCGCTGCAGCTGCTGCATACCGCTGCAACTGCTGCATGCCACTGCAACACTACATACCGCTGCAACCACTGCATGCACGCAACAACTGCATGCAGCTGCAACCACGGCATACCACTGCATTCCACTACATACCGCTGCATACTGCTGCAACCGCTGCATGCCACTGCAACACTACATACCGCTGCAACCACTGCATGCGCTGCGACCACTGCATACCGCTGCAACCACTGCATGCCGCTGCAACCACGGCATATCGCTGCAACCACTGCAACCACTACATACCGCTGCCTACCGCTGCAACCACTACATACCACTTCATACCGCTGCATACCGCTGCAACCGCTGCATGCCACTGCAACCACTACATACCGCTGCAACCACTACATACCACTTCATACCGCTGCATACCGCTGCAACCACTACATACTGCTGCATACCACTAGATACCACTGCATACCGCTGCAACCACTACATACCACTTCATACTGCTGCAACCACTGCATACCACTAGATACCCCTGCATGCCGCTGCAACAAACTACATACCACTTCATACCACTGCATTCCACTTCCTACTATTGCATGATGCTGCAACCACTACATACCGCCGCATAGCGCTGCATACCACTGTAACCACTGCATACCGCTGCATACCACTTCATGCTATTGCATGATGCTGCAACCACTACATACCACTGCATAGAGCTGCATACCAGTGCATACCACTGGATACTGTTGCATAATACTGCTTACTGCTGAAAACCACTGCATACTGCTCCATACCACTGCATACCACTTCATACTATTGCATGACGCTGCAACCACTACATACCACTGCATATCGCTGCATACCAGTGCATACCACTGGATACTGTTGCATAATACTGCTTACTGCTGAAAACCACTGCATACTGCTCCATACCATTGCATACTGCTCCATACCACTGCATACCACTTCATACTATTGCATGACGCTCCAACCACTACATACCACTGCATATCGCTGCATACCAGTGCATACCACTGGATACTGTTGCATAATACTGCTTACTGCTGCATACCACTGCATACCACTGCAAACTGCTCTATACCACTGCATACTGCTGCAAACCTCTACATACCGCTGCATATTGCTGCATACCGCTGCTGGCATCACCTGAAAACTTGTCAAGGTACACAGCCTTACTGTGTCACACACGCCTGGTCTTCTCTCAGCCCTCCCACTCGCCCAGTAGCTCTAGTCCAGGCATGGGGAACCTTGGCACCTTAACATCTCCATAGACTATAATGGCTGACTTCTTCTATATAAGTATGGGGGGGGGCCCTCTGCTGCCAGGAACCTTCAATGTAACCAGAATGTTTCTTTAGCCTACCCCAGATCTGAGCCTTGGTACAACCCAATCTCTGGGCTCTGCTGGCACGTCCTGCTGTGACCTCATGACTTGGTTATTGCTCTGATTTACATCTGTGAGACCTTGATATAAACAGGTGACCCACTTAAAAGACACCCACTCACCCTGAAAGTGTGCAGGACCCCTAAACCCCCCGTCTACCTATTATAAATAGAGGAACCCCTAAAAAGACACCCGCACACCCTGAATATATGGAGGAACCCCTAAAAAGACACGCGCACACCCTGAATATATGCAGGAGCCCCTAAAATGACACCCACGCACCCTGAATATATGGAGGAGCCCCTAAAAAGACACCCGCACACCCTGAATATATGGAGGAACCCCTAAAAGACACCCACACACTCTGAATATATGGAGGAGCCCTTAAAAAGACACCCACACACCCTGAATATATGGAGGAACCCCTAAAAAGACACACACCCTGAAAATATGGAGGAGCCCCTAAAAAGACATCCGCACACCCTGAATATATGGAGGAACCCCTAAAAAGACACCCGCACACCCTGAATATATGGAGGAACCCCTAAAAAGACACCCACACACCCTGAATATATGGAGGAACCCCATAAAACACCCGCACACCCTGAATATATGGAGGAGCCCCTAAAGACACCCACACACTCTGAATATATGGAGGAGCCCCTAAAAAGACACCCGCACACCCAGAATATATGGAGGAGCCCCTAAAAAGACATCCGCACACCCTGAATATATGGAGGTGCCCCCTAAAAAGACACCCACACACCCTGAATATATGGAGGAGCTCCTAAAAACACACCCGCACACCCTGAATATATGGAGGAACCCCTAAAAAGACACCCGCACACCCTGAATATATGGAGGAACCCCTAAAAAGACACCCACACACCCTGAATATATGGAGGAACCCCATAAAACACCCGCACACCCTGAATATATGGAGGAGCCCCTAAAGACACCCGCATACCCTGAATATATGGAGGAACCCCTAAAAAGACACCCACACACCCTGAATATATGGAGGAACCCCATAAAACACACCCGCACACCCTGAATATATGGAGAAGCCCCTAAAAAGACACCCGCACACCCTGAATTTATGGAGGAGCCCCTAAAAAGACACCCGCACACCCTGAATATATGGAGGAGCCTCTAAAAAGACACCCACACACCCTGAATATATGGAGGAGCCTCTAAAAAGACACCCACACACCCTGAATATATGGAGGAACCCCTAAAAAGACACCCGCACACCCTGAATATATGGAGGAACCCCTAAAAAGACACCCGCACACCCTGAATATATGGAGGAACCCCTAAAAAGACACCCGCACACCCTGATTATATGGAGGAGCCCCTAAAAAGACACCCACACACCCTGAATATATGGAGGAGCCTCTAAAAATATACCCGCACACCCTGAATATATGGAGGAACCCCTAAAAAGACACCCACACACCCTGAATATATGGAGGAACCCCTAAAAAGACACCCGCACACCCTGAATATATGGAGGAGCCCCTAAAAAGACACCCGCACACCCTGAATATATGGAGGAGCCCCTAAAAAGACACCCACACACCCTGAATATATGGAGGAACCCCTAAAAAGACACCCGCACACCCTGAATATATGGAGGAGCCCCTAAAAAGACACCCGCACACCCTGAATATATGGAGGAACCCCTAAAAAAGACACCCACACACCCTGAATATATGGAGGAGCCTCTAAAAAGACACCCGCACACCCTGAATATATGGAGGAGCCTCTAAAAAGACACCCGCACACCCTGAATATATGGAGGAGCCCCTAAAAAGACACCCACACACCCTGAATATATGGAGGAGCCTCTAAAAAGACACCCGCACACCCTGAATATATGGAGGAACCCCTAAAAAGACACCCGCACACCCTGAATATATGGAGGAGCCCCTAAAAACACACCCGCACACCCTGAATATATGGAGGAGCCCCTAAAAAGACACCCACACACCCTGAATATATGGAGGACCCCCTAAAAACACACCCACACACCCTGAATATATGGAGGAACCCCTAAAAAGACTCCCGCACAGCCTGAATATATGGAGGAACCCCTAAAAAGACACCCGCACACCCTGAATATATGGAGGAGCCCCTAAAAACACACCCGCACACCCTGAATATATAGAGGAACCCCTAAAAAGAGGGACATTAGGAAAGAAAAGACGAGCAGAGGGATTTGTGTCCTGTGTAGACGTTTGGGAGGTTTGACTGAGCTCTTGGAACAGGAATATGATTTGGACGCTTTGTCCTGATTTTGTTCGCCTTAATAAACCGTATTTGTGGCCGTTAAGCGACAGAAAGTTTCCCAGCTCCGCGCTCGCGCCATGTCCCCGTCTTTATCTCAGCCTCGCGCTACGAGTTCAGGATTTACCAAACCCCTGTTTGTTTGTGTTTATTTTGCGGTTTGACACAACCACAAGCTTGGACGAGCGTTCCCAAAAAAAAAAACCCGAATCTGGGGAATCAGCGTTTTATAGGAAGCGGGAATTTTTCTGGCCAGAAATTGTGAAATTTCCTAATTTGTTTATTTATAGAGAACATTGAAAAAGAGATTGCAGAAATTCTAACGGAATTCGGCGCCTTAGAGACGGCGGGGTTAAACGTTGTCATCTTGTGATGGATGCCTTCGCTCCCCGGGCACAGACGATGTCACGGACTTGGAGGCTGAGGGGTCATGGAGAACTTTGGCAGACGCATCTTCTTGGCAAATCCTGTGTCTGCAAATGGAAGAATCCAACCCCGGTGGCAACATCGCCGCGAATAAAAGATAATAAACAAATCAGAGATTCCCCGGCGTTCATTAAAAACACGTTACATTTCAGCGAGACGGACTCTGCAGCGCTGGGTTACTTTTGGGCTCTTGTCACCCATGAGCTCCCCGTAGCAGCACCTTCATGGGTCCGACTGCTTTTCCCACGTCTGTCGCCCTAGACAAGATATGGCGAATCTTGGCAACCTGATGTTTCCGAACTACCTGTCCCATGATGCTCAGTCACAGATGAGGCTGGCTGAGCATCATGGAACATGTAGTTCAAAAAGATCTGAGGGGTTCCTCACTAACCTCCGAATTGGCCCTGAATTGCACCAAACGATGATTTTCACCATTCAGTGCAATTTCGGGCCGATTCGTCTATTCACTAGGCTGTCAATTCACCAAATACAGGCAAATTCACAGAAAAATACGGTGCAGTTTGCCACAACTCGGCGGCGCCGACTTTGCCCCATAGAAGACTTTTCTGTCTTTTTGTCTTCTATTCACAGAATGCCAAACTGCACCGAAATTGCACTGACATGCCCTAAAATTTCAAGTTTCAAAGTTTAAACAGGCGAATCCTATAGGCTTCAGAGCAATAAATGGAATATTTGGGTTTTTTTGAAGAACGTTTATTCTTTTAATGTTTTACACGAAGCTTTGTTATTTTTCCTTTTTTTTAAAAATCTTTTTGTAATTTTTTTAAAGTTTTTTTTAACTTTTAAAAGACTTACTTTATTGTTTTTTTACAGACATTCTTATTTTTTTATTTTTTAAAAAGCTTTCTGTATTTTTTAAAAGATTTATTAAATTTTTAAAGACTTTTATTGTTATTTACAGACATTCTTATTTTTTTTAAAAGCTTTTTGTATTCTTTTAATTTTTTTCATTTTTCAAAGACTTCTTTTATTTTGTATTTTTTAAAGACATTCTTATTTTTTAATTTTTAAAATACTTTAATTGTTTTTTTACAGACATTCTTATTTTTTTATTTTTTAAAAAGCTTAGAGTATTTTTTAAAAGATTTATTAAATTTTTAAAGACTTTTATTGTTATTTACAGACATTCTTATTTTTTTTAAAAGCTTTTTGTATTCTTTTAATTTTTTTCATTTTTCAAAGACTTCTTTTATTTTGTATTTTTTAAAGACATTCTTATTTTTTAATTTTTAAAATACTTTAATTGTTTTTTTACAGACATTCTTATTTTTTTATTTTTCAGCAAGCACCACAGAGCCGCCATAGTGCAGGGAAAAGCCGCCGACAACTCACTGCAAAACCCAGGACGAACGCAAAACCCCATGAACACCCCAGAAAAACCCGAGCAGGAGCCGATCACAGCGCAGAGCAGCCGCCGGAAAAACCCAACACCGCAGACGAATGGAGTGAAAAAATAAAACCGTACGCTTGAATGTTTGAAAAGTGAAACGCTGATTGCAAGAAACTACAGAACTGAAAATGTCTGAAATTTACATAAAAAATCCAATGAATGATAATAAAAAGGGCTGTTACAGAAAAAAGAAAAAACATGAATTTTTTTTTTAAACAAAAATCGGATTTTCTTTGCTAAAAAAATCCCGAAAAATGCTTAAAAGAGCCTAAAAAATCTATAAATAAAGAGACTTTTTTCTGCAGAATTTTATAATTAACGGTTTATTACATATTGAATTAAAACAGGAATATTTTTAACATTGAAGCCTATGGGATTCGCCTGAATAAACCTGTCGAATGAAACCACCGAATGGCAGGGCATTTCGGCAACTTTTCACCGTTGTTTTGTGTTCTCTGAATAGACGAAGCATTGCTTCTCTATGGGGATTCACTGCCCTCGAACAGGCACCGAACAGGCACCGTATGTGCAGGGAATTGGCCAACATTTGGCGAACTGCCAGCTCTCTGGATAGCTGAATGGCCAAGAAAGGTACCCGAACGCTGATTTTCAGCGTTCGGCTACCTTTCGGCAGCCATTCGGACCTCTTTGAATTACCCTGTTAACCTCCTATAAGCAACTTCTTTCCTTTTTTTCTTCTGGTTCGGCAGTATTTTGCCCAAGGCAATTTCGGATCAAGTCGGCTATTATAATTTGTCAGCTTTCGACGATGTCCGATAACTGCTTTGGCGACTCCATTTTTGGCAAAATAAAGTGACCAGTTGCTAAATAGTGAATTCACTGCATTTTCGGCGAAACAGAATCGCCGAACTGCTCCGAAATGCGTTGAAAAGCACCGAAACTGAACGCAATTTTAAGGCTTTGGGAACAGAGCCTCTGGTGTGAAAATCGTTTGCCAAATGGTACCATGATGCCGATGTGGCCTCCACTCAACACCCATGAATGCCTGCCAAACTATGTAGAGGGTTCTGGTGACATCACCTTGCATGAGGTCATCATGACATCATGGCTTGAACATATTTCTATTGCTCATGTGCAAACATGATTCTCCTGCCGCAAGGAATCAGGAACATGATGCAGGAGGGTACCAATGTAACCACCCCATCTGCAGAAGACCTACAGCTCCCGTGGGCCCCGTGGCACCATGGGAGTTGTAGTTCTCGCACAGCTTTGGATCTGTCTCTGCTTTTATATATATATATCTGCTGTCTGTACTGATCTGTGAGGTTTTTTTTTTTGCCTTTTGCTTATCCGCAGGATTTGGGTCGTCCAAAACGCATCAGATTTTTGACCGGCGCTGGACGGAGAGGTTCCTAAGGGCCCCCAGTTTAGCTGAGTGTGCTACTGTGCTATCCGTCCCCTTTCCAGCCGTTTCCAAGCGTCCGATTCATGCGCTGCCAATAGAATGTTTTACACAGTGCAGGCGGAATGCAGTGTTACGGCGGAGAGTCCATTTAAGTCAGGCCGCCTCTCCGGGATCGCGTGGACATGGCTGGGACGAGCGGAGAGAGGGGAAAAAATATAATAATGGGAATACGCAGACTTGGCCGCGTTTCTGGCCTGACAACCAGGACAGGCGTTTTTAATTTCTGTCCTAAGCTAAACAACAACAGGGAAAGTATGGCCTCACGCAGCACCGCAAAACCATTCCATCCCATAATACAACATATTGAGAACATATGCAACGCCGGGGAACCAAGCTCCCCGCTTCCATGTGCGCACATCCAACGTGTCCATGTTTAGGACAGACCGTCATTATTTGGGCCAAGTCCCTCTGTCCCTCTTTTCCTTCCTAAGGTCCTTCTTTTTAGGGGCTTCCTCCATATATTCAGGGTGTGCGGGTGTCATTTTAGGTGCTCCTCCATATATTCAGGGTGTGCGGGTGTCATTTTAGGTGCTCCTCCATATATTCAGGGTGTGCGGGTGCCTTTTTAGGGGCTCCTCCATATATTCAGGGTGTGTGGGTGTCTTTTTAGGGGCTCCTCCATATATTCAGGGTGTGCGGGTGCCTTTTTAGGGGTTCCTCCATATATTCAGGGTGTGCGGGTGTCTTTTTAGGGGCTCCTCCATATATTCAGGGTGTGCGGGTGCCTTTTTAGGGGTTCCTCCATATATTCAGGGTGTGCGGGTGTCTTTTTAGGGGCTCCTCCATATATTCAGGGTGTGTGGGTGTCTTTTTAGGGGCTCCTCCATATATTCAGGGTGTGCGGGTGTCTTTTTAGGGGTTCCTCCATATATTCAGGGTGTACGGGTGTTTTAAGGGGCTCCTCCATATATTCGGGGTGTGTGGATGTCTTTTTAGGGGCTCCTCCATATATTCGGGGTGTGTGGGTGTCTTTTTAGGGGCTCCTCCATATGTTCGGGGTGTGTGGGTGTCTTTTTAGGGGCTCCTCCATATATTCAGGGTGTTTGGGTGTCTTTTTAGGGGTTCCTCCATATAGTCAGGGTGTGCGGGTGTCTTTTTAGGGGCTCCTCCATATATTCAGGGTGTGCGGGTGTCTTTTTAGGTGCTCCTCCATATATTCGGGGTGTGTGGATGTCTTTTTAGGGGCTCCTCCATATATTCGGGGTGTGTGGGTGTCTTTTTAGGGGTTTCTCCATATATTCAGGGTGTGCGGGTGTCTTTTTAGGTGCTCCTCCATATATTCGGGGTGTGTGGGTGTGTTTTTAGGGGCTCCTTCATATATTCGGGGTGTGTGGGTGTGTTTTTAGGGGCTCCTTCATATATTCAGGGTGTACGGGTGTCTTTTTAGGGGCTCTTCTATATATTCAGGGTGTGGAGGTGTTTTTTTAAGGATCCTTTCCATATATTCAGGGTGTGCGAGTGTATTACAGAGCTGTAAACCAATAAACCTCCCAGCGATGAGTCTCTAAAGTCTATTCAAAGTTTTTAGAAATTCCTTTGCTCAAAAAAATATTTCTCTCCAAATCACTTTTATTTTTTTTAAATTCCCCAAATTAATCTTGAAAGATCTATAGAGTCTGAAAAGAGCCTCGTCTCTGGCTCCGCCCCCGGTAACATCCCATAAAGCGCAAGTATCCTTTCTTAGGCCAATTAATCTGTTGAAAGGTGTTTTATTATAATCATTTTATATATATATATGTATATATATGTATATGTTCAGGTTCTTCCTTAGAACGTTGCGGATCCCGTCATTCCTTCACACCATGAGCAGCGATGTCAGCTTTAATTAAATCTCCCCGTCTTCCTGCGAGGCTCCCGGTTGTACAGATTGCCAGGCCGGTGACCTGGAAGGTATTGATCTTCAGCTTCACCTTCTCGGCTTGGTTTGTGTTAGATACAATGTAGCCTCAAACAGTGAATCTTCACTTGGAATGCGACAGCAGGAATTGTCAGTGTTTGTTTTGTCACGTGTATCTTCTGTGATTACATTGTATCATTTCGGGTCTTTTGTAAAATTATCGTGAGTTTGGTGAAATAGTTTCTGAATGAGTCGATAAAAATGCTAGAAAACATATTATTGAAAGTCCAACTGATAGATCGGATGAACTGTGCTTGCATAACTCTTAGACGTGCATGGTCTGCATATGGCGGACCTGTTCTGTTTAACAGAAGGTTGACACATGCGAAACTCAGTTGGCCCCCTCCGATCCCTGTGGCCACCACTAGTATGGCTTTTGTTTTTTTGGTTATATATGAATAGATAGGTTCATGGTTGACTACGTGTGTAAAGTGATGGTCTCCAGAGGTGATTGTTTTTGGCCAGGTCAAGTAAACGTGGAGGAGTGATGAAGACCACAAGCGATTGTGGCTTGACTGCAAGTGAGTTGGTAAGAGGGTTCTTTGCCTCAAGTGTGCTTCAAAGGAACGGTAGAGACTATAAGTGATTGTGATGGAGAGATAATGACCATGAGTGACAGTCGAAAAGCAATGGTTTCATCATGTTTTGTAGGATTTGCGGAGTTCAAAGGGATATAATCGTGGCCACATGGGAGTACAATAGAGTGTTCATGTCCATAATTGACTTTGGAGGAGTGATGGAGGCAACAATTGCTTGAGGAGGTGTGTGTGATCATGGTCACAAATTAGTGTGGAAGACGGTTCATAGACACAAATGGATTGGTAGGAATGGTGGAGGCCACTAGTGATTGAGAAGATTTGAGAATGGCTACATGTGAGTGTTGATCAGTGGTCATGGACACAGTTCGAGTGATAAAGGCTGCAAGTGATTGTGGTGGAGTGATCATGACGATAAGTGGAGGTGGAAAAGGGATTATCACAACATGAGACTGCTTGAGGAACAGTGGAGTCCACTCCTCCACAAGTGATTGTGGAGGTGTAATCGTGACCACAAGAGAGTACTGTAGAGTGGTCATGACCATAAATGATTTACAGATTAGCGATGGAGACTGCAATAGTGATCATGGCAACAAGTTATGGCCAGGAACAGTTTTGTAGGAGTGGTTAATGCGACTGTTTATTGAGAAGAGTTGATCAAGAGGCACAATTGACGTGGAAGAGTGGCCACGAAAACATGTAAGTTTCAGTTGAGCGATAGAGATTACGAGTGGTTATGGAAGAGAGATGATGATCATAAGTGATTGTGAATAGGGGATCAACATTTGAGTTTGAGGAGTCCTGAAGTCCACAAGTGGTTGTGGAGGAGTAGTCATGGCCACAAGTGAGTACAGTAGTAGAGATCATGACCATAAGTGACTTATAGATGGCGGCCACAATTAATTGTGGAAAAGTGATCATGGCCACGAGTGAATGTGTAAGAATGGTCAAAGTCACATGGTTTTGTAGTAGTGGCAGAGGCCACCAGTTATTGGAAAGAGTTGATCATGGCCAAAAATGACAATGGAAGAGGGACCACGTCCACGTGCGAGTAAAGTGGTAGAGAGTAACTTCATGTGTTCATGGAAGAGAGACCACGACCATACGTGACTGTGAAAAAAGGGATTGTGTCAACATGCAGTCTTTGGAGTAGTGGTGAAGTCCACAAGTGAGAGTAGAAGACTAATCATGACAGCTAGTGAGTATGTTAGCGTGGTCATGGCCATAAGTGACATATGGAGGCCAATGGCCATAGTTGGTTGTGGGAGAGTGATCACATCTCCATGTGAGTGGTATAGATCAGTCATGTCCAAGAAATGAATGGGTTTTAAAGTGAATGTAACCAGTGGACAAGTCCCCATGTTCACTTCACTTAGCAGTGGTGTATCTTGGGGAAATTCAGGAATATTGCACATGTAGGTTTTTCTCAGGACGAGATATTGATGTTCAATAGTTTTAGAGAAATGTTAGCCATGATAAGATTAATCATCCACTCCCTCCGTGGCCATAATCCAAGATCCAACAAGCTGGTTGTGATCAGCAATGGTGACCCTCCAGCAGACGTGATGTGGACAAATACAGCCGGCAATGGGTTCCTCAAGACATTCATTTCAGCGGCTATGCACGCCAACTGCAACTACGAATGATGGGTGTTGTAGTAGGCGGAATTGATGATAAATGTCTTGTTTACCTTTTTAATTGAGGATTCAAAAGAAAAGAGCCGCGGAAGAATCTAAACCTGTAAATTCTAACACCAAAAAAGGTACAAACCCAATTCCAAAAAGAATGGAAAATGCAAAACAAACACACAAAGTCAATTGAAAATTCAGGTCACCCTGCACTATATTGAAAACACATTGGCCCCTATTACATTCTTCACGCAAAAACGCCCAAGCAACGCGTGAATTTTTGCGCGAATCGTTAAACGTTAACATGTGTAAATCAACGCTGGAATTACAATCCTTGCGCATTTTTTCATCCGTCAAAAAATAACGTGCGTAAAACTGACGCGCAAAAACGCGCGCGCAGCAACATTGCGCGCAGAAATCAGTGTGCGCACTGTTTTTTTCACGCCATTCAGCCAATCAGAATTAAGAACCACAATTATCTCACGTTAAGGTTTTGCGCCTGTCAAAGTCAATCTGCGCATATATGATGCAATAATAAATGCACACACAACTTCTCCATTTTATTGGTTTGGGTATGTGTAGAATGTGTAACTATACTTTGCTGTGTATTTTTTTATGGGCTGGTGTATTTGGGTTCGGCAGGTTGATAGAATTTGCCGTTAACACCAGCTTTTAGGAGTTGCTAAAATTATGCGCGCAAAGACTGTGCGTTACAAACTGCGCATAGATTGTAATACCATCCGCGTACCAGCGCACAAACGCATTTACGCTCACAATGTAAAGTATAGGACGCGCAATATACAGTAAGCTCGCGCAGCATTCGCTCAGGTTCACCCGCGGTAGACGTATACGCGCGTTTGTTGCGCTGACATTGTAATAAGACGTTCTGCACAAAGGGTTTTGCCCCTCGCGTTTTTGCGCGCACGCAAACGTATGCGCAAAGAATGAAATAGGGCCCATTATTAACACATTATTTGATGTTCTACTTTGTGAATTTAATGTCTTTTTGAAAATATACATTCTTTTTTCCACTCGATTTACAAATAAGTGCAATTCTCCGAGTCACCTTTAGTTTTTTGTATTAACCCAGTGATTAGGTCACCCTCGGCGTGGCGCCTCTGCATTCGCCAACGGAGAACCTGCGCCAACACGGTTTATCCCTAATGGCTTTGGGCGAGAGCCTCGCATCCCTTCAGAGAGCATTTATCCTGCGCACAGACTGTCCTCCACTCACGCACCTCCATTTATCAGGAAAACAGACCTCTAGTGTCACCGCTGCCCAGTTACGGGTCCCGGACCATGATGGATTAACACCACAATCCATTCTTAGGACGGCGAGCCGCACTTTACTAGATTGAATTGCTACTGTGTTTTCAGTGTAAACATAAACAATGACAAAAAATTTAAGCAAAGGAATTTTCCCAAAACAAACGTAAAGTGATCTCGCCGACTAAAACGTTAAAAACGGAAAACGTGTAGAATTTAGTAACTGCTGCCTGTCACTTTATTCAGAAATGCTCCACTTTCAAGATCTTTTCTAAAAGCAACAAAAAGACACCCGCACACCATGAATATATGGAGGAGCCTCTGAAAAGTCACCCGCACACCCTGAATATATGGAGGAATCCCTAAAAAGTCACCCGCACACCCTGAATATATGGAGGAATCCCTAAAAAGTCACCCGCACACCCTGAATATATGGAGGAATCCCTAAAAAGTCACCCGCACACCCTGAATATATGGAGGAATCCCTAAAAAGTCACCCGCACACCCTGAATATATGGGGGAGCCCCTGAAATGTCACCTGCACACCCTGAACATATGGAGGAGCCCCTAAAAAGACACCCACACACCCTGAATATATGAAGGAGCCCCTAAAAAGACACCCGCACACCCTGAATATACAGTCAGGTCCAGAAATATTGGGACATCGACACAATTGTAACATTTTGGCTCTACACCACCACAATGGAGATGGAATGAAACAAACACAATGTGCTTTAACTGCAGACTGTCAGCTTTAATTTGAGGGTATGTACATCCAACTCAGGTGAACGGGGTAGGACTTACAGCAGTTTGCAGATGTGTCTCCCACTTGTTAAGGGACCAAAGGTAATGGGACAGAATAATAATCATAAATCAAACTTTCCCTTCTTAAAACTTGGTTGCAAATCCTTTGCAGTCAATCACAGCCTGAAGTCTGGAACGCATAGACATCACCAGACGCTGGGTTTCATCCCTGGTGATGCTCTGCCAGGCCTCTACTGCAACGGTCTTCAGTTCCTGCTTGTTCTTGGGACATTTTCCCTTCAGTTTTGTCTTCAGCAAGTGAAATGCAGCTCAATGGGATTCAGGTCCGGTGATTGACTTGGCCATTGCATAACATTCCACTTCTGTCCCTTCAAAAACTCTTTGGTTGCTTTTGCAGTATGCTTTGGGTCATTGTCCATCTGCACTGTGAAGCGCCGTCCAATGAGTTCTGCAGCATTTGGCTGAATGTGAGCAGATAATATTGCCCGAAACACTTCAGAATTCCTCCTGCTGCTTTTGTCAGCGTCACATCATCAATAAATACAAGAGAACCAGTTCCATTGGCAGCCATACATGCCCACGCCATGACACTACCACCACCATGCTTCACTGATGAGGTGGTATGCTTAGGATCATGAGCAGTTCCTTTCCTTCTCCATACTCTTCTCTTCCCATCACTCTGGTACAAGTTGATCTTGGTCTCATCTGTCCATAGGATCTTGTTCCAGAACTGTGAAGGCTTTGTTAGGTGTTTGGCAAACTCTAATCTGGCCTTCCTGTTTTTGAGGCTCACCAATGGTTTACATCTTGTGGTGAACCCTCTGAATTCACTCTGGTGAAGTCTTCTCTTGATTGTTGACTTTGACACACATACACCTACCTCCTGGAGAGTGTTCTTGATCTGGCCAACTGTTGTGAAGGGTGTTTTCTTCACCAGGGAAATAATTCTTCAGTCATCCACCACAGTTGTTTTCCGTGGTCTCCCGGGTCTTTTGGTGTTGCTGAGCTCACAGTTGTTTTGGCCACGCCTAATGTTCTTGCTATCTCTCTGATGGATTTGTTTTGTTTCTTCAGCCTAATGATGGCTTGCTTCACTGATAGTGACAGCTCTTTGGATCTCATCTTGAGAGTTGACAGCAACAGATTCCAAATGCAAATAGCACACTTGAAATGAACTCTGGGCCTTTTATCTGCACATTGTAATTGGGGTAATGAGGGAATATCACACACCTGGCCATGGAACAGCTGAGAAGCCATTACCTTTGGTCCCTTAACAAGTGGGAGGCACATCTGCAAACTGCTGTAACTCCTACACCGTTCACCTGAGTTGGATGTACATACCCTCAAATTAAAGCTGACAGTCTGCAGTTAAAGCACATTGTGTTTGTTTCATTCCAACTCCATTGTGGTGGTGTATAGAGCCAAAGATGTTACAATTGTGTCGCTGTCCCAATATTTCTGGACCTGACTGTATGTAGCCTCTAAAAAGACACTCGCACACACTGCCAGTGAGCCAGAGTCTAGATTTCCCATGTTCCGTACATTATCATCATGTTTTTCTTTACATAGTTCCCCACAGGTATTTGATGAGTAAACATGCTTAGATTAGATAGATAGATAGATATGGGATAGATATGATATGATAGATATGGATAGATATGATCGAGAGATAGATATGGATAGATAAAGTCAGTATATTGTTAGCTCTGTGTGTAAGTTCAGTTTATTATGTTTTCAGACCGCAGGAATGTTGTATGAAATGTTTTCGGTATGCAGCGCTCGCTGCCACATTCCATCCTCACTGAGAATAGACGGCACAAAGCAGATACAATTAATGTCATTTTGTTTCCCGTTCCATACTTTGTCTCTGTCCCCGCAGCCGCTCCTATCAAACAGAGTTAATGAAAGAATTATTAGTAGAGGAAGCCCAGATGCTGTTTGCATTGAACATACAACACCCCACTTTCTGACGGCAGTGAGACGGTTAACAATATCCGTTCCGAAGCAGAAAACACTGACCTATTTTTCTTTCGAACTTAAACAAATGGATAACAATGCTTTTCCCTTTGTCCTACATAATAAACGGAATGGATTTTGCATTACGCCATCCTCTTTGAAGTTCCTTCATTTAAATGCAAGAAGCCCTCCAAGAGCTGGAGAGGTGTCAGGTCCTCTGGGACGAGTCCGTATTGATCAGTGGGAAATGAAAGCAGTCGAGAAGTTGGTTGGATAAGCTCTCACACTCAAGTCTGCTCTAGAGAGTAAACGTTGTGGCGCCAACCTCTCTTTGCCGGGTGGGACGACCTCAGGGGTTCCTTCTGCTTATTTTTGCTTTCGGAAAAAAAAGGAAAAAACGATTTTCTTATAAGTAAAATGTGCCGCATTCCATCAAACATTTCCTTACATTAAATATTCTGTATTCAGGGTCTAGGGTGCCCTCCCGGTCAAAGTATAACTTTGAGGCCTTCAAGATTTCATCTGAAACATAGACCTCTGCTAAAGTAATCCTCACTTTGTTCTAGGGTCCGTGCGTTTCGGTGATTCCAGTTCGCCGACCATGTGATAAATTCACTATACACCGTAGGGTCCCCAGAGTGCGTTGGATGTCGAGTCGCCGAAGACCACCGCTGACTGCCTCTAACTGCCACGACAGCCGACCCACTCGACGGACACTGCCACCGACTGCCGATCAGCTCGCCGTACGCCGCCATAGACAGCAGATCAGCTGTCGAAGAGAACCTGTCAGGTTTAATACCTTACAGGTACTTGCCTTTCAGGTGATGAGGCCGTTATGCAGGTCTCGGGGATGCACACACTTCGTGGGAGAGGAGAACAACACAGGAGGGCTGTGGGACAGGGCACACTGGAACTCACAGGTTGGCTGAGGGTGATGGGGAAAGCAATCCTTGAGTCCAGGTGCGAGGGTAGTTGCTCCTGGGAGAGCACGTTGGGAAGGGTCGTTGCTCCTAGGAGAGCAGGTGGGTAAGATAGTTGCTCCTGGGAGAGCACAGTCAGTATTGGGGGGTCTTGGAGCAGGGGGAAACACGATGGGTAGATAGGGATAGCAGGTTTCTGGCGCTTGGCATTTGCAGGTCTTGTTCATAGGAACAGGAGACAACAATGAAGCACTGCGGGAAGGTGGAGGGAACTTTTATTTGTTAGACACATGGGTGTGTCACGTGACCTGAGGTATGTGTGTGTTAGGTGCATTAACTGTTTATTAGCTGGTTCACAGCAGAAGGGCAGCACCTTTCATGCAGCTGCCACTTGCATGGATTCACGCAGGAACGGACAGGTACGGTCCTGACAGAACCGAACTGCCTGACGAACGCCGCCGAACTGCAGGGGGAAAAAAAACAGAACTCTGCTATTCTTTAAAAGATGTTGAAAACAGTTAAAATGTATAAAAATGTCTGGAAATAATAAAAAAGGTCCTATATAAAATATTAAAACGGTCTGCGGTTTTTCAGCGCCCTTCGGTGGCAATTTCGGCTCTCTTTGAATAACCCTTCTAGGGTGCCAAGGTTAGCCATCACTACCATAGACCTTGTCCTCCAGTCGTAGATCTTCTTCCTTTGCCAATATTTTGGTTTAAATTCATATATTTTTATTATTATTATATATTTTTCTTAACTTTCAGTTGTATCCTACTCTTTTTGGAAAGATTGGTCCACCGTTCATGGCATGCAGAAGTACTCTTACGGTTGCTTCAGTGGAAGATCCCAATGGTGAGCAAAGTCTACTTGGGTACAAATAAAGACTCATGGAGGACTTCCAACAGCTTTTTGGTACAAATAGCAAACGTTTTCCCTATATGTTTACTTTAATTTGACTTATTAAAAATATATATTGACCTCTCCATTGCAGTGGTGGATTGATGCCTTCTTGATGGGCTTGCAAGATACATGGATGAGCAACCACCTTGGGAAACTCAACCAGGGAGAGAGAAGGTTTGGTCCGTAGAGGGACAGTCGCACAAGAAATTGCCATAGACTAAGTTAGGTAAACAATTGGCCTTGCCATGACAAAAAGGGTAACAGTTGGATCCTCATTTGATTCTAGGGAGTAGTTGGTTTCCACCTTTGTAGTAGGCATTGTCCAAGTCGTTTTGACCCAAAAACTGTGTTTTCCCTGATATTTGTGTGGCAAATCCATTGAAATCATAGATATATTGGAGGGCTCAAAATTTCCACTCGCCTGCTCACATTTGGCGAGTGGAAATTAGCTAAGGGCGAGTAAATCTGGGGTCTGATGTCTGGGTATACGTGTATCTGGAGGGGTATACATGTATCTGGGGTCTGATATCTGGGTATTAACATTGTTGTTTAATTTTTGTAACTTTATTCTGAATAAAATATTTAACAGTGTCATTTCATAAGATAATTTAAGAGGGTGTGTTTAGGGGCAGAGTTAAGGGCAGGGTAGGGGTTAGGTGGGGTAACTGGTGGCGAGTAACTCTTAAAGCCTGGCTAGTTGCTTGAGACTTGAAATTTTGAGCCCTGATATATTGAATATATTGTGCTGTATATTTGTGTTGTGAACACTTTTCATCATATTTGACTGAATCATTGCAAAGGGCGTCCTCCGGTCCTAACCTAGAAAAAACACGCCGACGCGTTGGAACAGCCGTAAACCGAAGCGCTTTTTCACCGGGTTATAACTGTGTTATTTGTGTTTTATTGTGACAGATAAACACCAGGCACTGAAGCCTCGATGGTAGAGATGGAAATCCGGCCGCAAATCAACCATCTTGTGACAGACACAATCCTATATCTTCCTCACGAGATCAATCAACAGGGCATCTGGAAATGTGTTCTAAACACTAGAGCGTAAAGCAACGTCTCACTTAGCTCAGTTTTCCAACCCATGGAGCAGATTTAAGCGTTACTAACGCGACGTAAAGACTGCGGGGGTTACGCTCCAGTGATTAATGTACATTTGCTTCCAGGTGGCAGGCCCGGCTTCAAATCTGCCTTTAAAATGTCAGTACTTCGAAGCATATATCAAGCGGACGAACCGTATGTTTGAGAGCGCTTATCGTTTAAAATGATGCATCGGCCTCACAACGTACGAATGGGCCATTTGGAGAACGCAACGGAAGACGGATGATCTTTAAACCTACCAGAAAACTCGCTCGCTGATATGTTTCCCCCGCGCGAAATTCGCCCATAAGAATAAGAATAAATAAATGAACGCCGATCCCTCCAGTGACGGCGGCGCAGCGCAAGCGCCGTATTCCATACCGAGCACATACGTTTTTGTTTTCTCAGACGGCGTATTGTTTTATGAAATGAAGTCTAAAATGACAAATATTTATAGTTTCTTAATTTCCCCCTAAATTCCCATTCCTAAAAAAAGAGCGGCATTCATCTGGCGCGCAGCTCCATCATTTGCAATATTGTTAATATTGTGTTTTTCTCCTTTTTTTTTTTTTTGTTCGCGTCTAACCCGCCTCTATCTTTAATCATATGCAGTTTATCTGTACATTTTTATACTGACTGATGTACCATGAATATGTATATTAATGGCATTTCTGGCAGAACACATCCCCGCCACTGCTGTATTCTCCGTGCGGTCGCCTAGCAACCCTGGAAAATGTTTTGGAGGCCTAATTTTTTTAGTATGGTAAACACATATTTATGCAGTTCATTTAATCAGAATCCTGGCAACTGGGTTAAGTATGACCTAATTTTATTCATCTTTATTTCATGTTAAACGAGGCCTTTCTCTTTTTTTTTTTTTTTTTTTAATATTTATTTAGTTGGGGTTTTTTTTTTTTTTTTCTTAAATTCCCCAACTGTAGAGAAACATAAAGATATAACTCTCTGAAATTTTCCAGACTTTTATTATTTATTTATTTTAAATGTAAATCCTCTTTCCCTCGAATTATCCTCGAACTGAAACGAAGCGCTTAAAATTACAAGGGGGGGGGAGGCTGCTAATTAATCAGGGCCGTCTCCAAATAAACAGAAATTATAGGATATTAGCTGATTACTATGATAATTAACTCCTACTCGGCGACGGTGGCGCTGAGCGTCTAATAAGGGCTTCCTGTTCTCTCTCACGACTAACAATGACTTTGACTTATTAACTGGATGGTTCGGGCATAAAAAGAATAATGGTTTTCTCAAGGACGCCCCAGCGCATTCATTTTAATATTCTTTGCATTTCATTATAACAACAAGCTCTATAAAAATACTGTTATCACAACCATTTTTTTTCCCGCCGAGCGCCAGTAATAATATTTTTTCCCCCTCAGCCAAGTATCCCTAATATCACTTTTTCATTCAACAAGTCCCAGTATTAGCAGCATTTCTCATGGACTTCTGGAATTAATTCTACACCGAGGGTGTCTCCTTTCGCCTCTAGAACTACCCCCTGGGGGAGGTCGCAGGCCTTTAAATTAACTCAAAACCATATTATCCGTAGGGAACGTTGTGTATTATACATAACAAGGAAAAAAAGGTGTCATCTGCGCAGGGCCGGTGCTCCCACTAGGCAAGCTAGGCAACCGCCTAGGGCGCACTGCCACCTAGGGGCGCAGCCGGCCCCAACCCAGATTCCATTATTGTACCCGTTCCTCATTGTGTGGCTTGTTTAGCTGCAGTGGCAGCTCTCAAAGCTGACATTGTCGGCTCGCGGACCCCCTTTAGCGGCGCAGAAGGTGGTGGACGTTTTATGGTGATGCGCCGGTGCCACCAGATGACATGCGGGCACTACCAGAGGCAGATGAAAGAGAAAAAGAGGCAGAAGAAAGTGAGAAAAGGCACAGAAGAGAAGCACGAAAGAAAGAAAGGCACAGAAGAGAAGCACAGAAGAAAGAATGGCACAAAAGAAAAAAAGAAGCAGAGGCAAAGGAAAGTAAGAAAGAGGCAAAGGAAAGTAAGAAAGAGGCAGAGGAAAATAAGAAAGAGGCAGAGGAAAGTAAGAAAGAGGCAGAGGAAAGAAAATGCACAGAAGAAAGAAAAGGCACAGAAGAAAGAGAAAGGCAAAGAGGGCTAGGGAAAGAAGAAAGAGGCACAGACTGATCCTGGGCCCGACCAGCTGAAGGGTAAGATGGACACCGAAGGACCACGTGCACAGACTGTGTGGCCCCCCTGCAGTGTGTGCCCCCGTGCACAGTATGTCTGCCACCCCCCTGAGCCCACAGTGTGTGTGTGTGTGTCCCCCTGCATTTTAACAGTTAATTTATTCTGGGACGAGCCCAAGTAGCTGGTCTTGCCTAGGGCACAAAATAGTCTAGCACCGGCCCTGCATCTGCGCTCGTTTCTATGTGTTCCATGTACAACAAAACTGAGGTTTTCGTTTGTTTCAATGGCCATTGCAACGTAAGGTCACTCGCCACTTCACGGCACCTCTTTACAGAGTGAGTACCTAACAATTGTAACCAAAAGGCCGCTCTACTGAGCAGCTCCAAGCCCCTCCTGCTGCTTTTCAGCCAAGGAGAGGCAGAGATATGGTGGGTTTTATTTATACACGCACCAAACACTTCCCATTTGGGATCAAAAACATGGAAAGAGGAACAGCTGCAGAACGTCGGACTGGTGTTACAAGCATGATATACATAAATACAGAAAAAATGGCGTCGCGCCCATACTCAACGGAGCGGCAGCAACTGCCAGGAGTAACAGCCCAGTTAATGTATAAAACATAACAAGGAAAAAAGTAAAAGTAATAAAACCCACCGTATCTCTGCCTCTCCTTGGCTGAAAAGCAGCAGGAGGGGCTTGGAGCTGCTCAGTAGAGCGGCCTTTTGGTACGTGTTAGGTACTCACTCTGTAAAGAGGTGCCGTGAAGTGGCGAGTGAGTTTACGTTGCAATGGCCATTGAAACAAACAAAAACCTCAGTTTTGTTGTACATGGAACACATAGAAACGAGCGCAGATGACACTTTTTTTCCTTGTTATGTTTTATACATTAACTGGGCTGTTACTCCTGGCAGTTGCTGCCGCTCCGGTGAGTATGGGCGCGACGCCATTTTTTCTGTATTAACGTTGTGTATTATGTTTTGTACGACTCATTTGTTTATTGGACGTTGTCTAAATAGCTTTCACACAGGCTTCGAGGCCTGTCAATGTTTTGAGGCCTGTTTAGGCCTTCGTGGAGTTCCTCCGATGCAAGAACTGGTACAAACGTCTTCGTTTAGGGTCAGTGTGGACCAAACTATTGAAGATTTCACAAATGTTATAGAAAACCCTTTAAACGAGTCAATATTTTTACCTTTATGGTCTGTGACGATAAAAGTTCATGCTCACGGCCTGACTTTGTCGTGCCTCAAGTGATGAGATATTATATGAAGGTTTCCAGGCCGGCACTTGTTGGGTCTAAAAAGTTCCTACAGGATTACAGAACATAATTTGTACTCTGTTACTGATTTAATTATAAAAAGTCGAGACTGTAGAGTCATCACCGACATGCCAACAATTCAGGAAGTATGTCTGCTTTCGCTTAATGGCGTTTCCTGCCCTCGGGGTGGCCATGTCTGATCGGTAACAAGGATAATTAAACAATCTTTTATTGAAATAACAATTCAGAAGTACACATAAATCTGAAAGAGAGACACATTGGTAGCACTGTAATGAGATACTTTTTAAGTACTTTGCCTGTGTAGACAAGTCAATCCTGTTTTGGAGGCCATTTTGATAACTTATTTTGGATATTCCCATGCCATGGATTATGAGTGTTAATATGGATATCGGGGCAGAAGGTGTTATTGCCGGTGCCAGGGGGTGGGATGTTTGGGAAAAACACCCCTTCTGCAAAAAATGTGGTGAATCTGCATTCCCAAGGGTTCCTTTTCCGACTTGGCTTCTTTTTGGTGTCCTACATTTGTCTAACATCAGACCCAGAAAATCGATGCATTTTAACGAAAAATTAAGACTACTCGGAAGTGATATTTTTCTTCCAAAAGAATAGAAAGACTGTAGACCAGGTCTGTCGAACTCCGGCCTCCGGAAGTTTCTTAACTACATCTCCCATGATTTCCTTTCTATCTAGTATATTCAAAGAATTCTGGGAATAGTAGGTGATTGACATTTGGGGGGCCGAGTTTGAGACCCCTGCTGTAGACAGTGATGAGCAAAGTTCTGGAACCATGATGTAAAGAGACAGTACATACCGAATCTATGGAAGAGAAAGTGGAAGGTCTGCATGGCCATGGTTTGTCATGGGGCTTAGACTTAAAAATGTCAGACCCTGAGACATCATCTTAGTGAAAGGACCTTGGCAGTAATCCAATAAACGCTGACGTTAGTTAGGACCAGTCCCACGAATATAGAAGCGGCAGCTTTATTCATAATTGTGCAACGTTTCATTCCGCAATCAGGACCTTTCTCAAGCTTGAGAAAGGTCCCGAGAGTGGACTGAAATTTTGAACAGCTTTCGTTAAAGCTGTTGCTCGTTCTTCATACTTGGACGCACTAATCATGTTTGTTGTTTGCCCCCTCCCAGTGTATTGATGGATCGGTTGCGAGGACCACAAGATTTAACGTGCGTACTTTTAATGCACGTTACGATGGAATAAGCCTCCTATGAAGGCGGGTCTACAAAGCGTTAGCCTTCATAGGAGGTTTGCGCTTTGTAGAGTTGTGCGCACAAATGTGCACACAGTCAGGTGCCACAAGGACGTTGGAATGGAAAGGTTGTCTGCTCTCGTGGAGGTTCTTCCCGTACTCCTGTACGTTCGTGTGGCCCAAGCCTTAACAGACGACTCCGCAAACGTCTTCTACCTGCCCTAAATGTGTCCACCTATGGACTAAATAAAATAATTATTCATTTAAATTGGAAAAACAACTCAACATTGTGAAACAAATGCATAGAAGAGGCAGCCATTATGTGTCAGTCTCATCAATGTTCAAGCAGGAAGTCCTCTACGACGGTCTATGGGGGCATCTGAGCCCCTAGGGTGCCGAGCGGCATGTGACAGCGATTGTCTACAGTGCCAAGCGAAGCCACCAGTGTCTCTGTGACCTGCAGCGAATCACTTGGCCAAAGGGATAATAAAGAGCAAGCGTATAAAATAATTTATCAATTATTCTTTAGTAGCGAAGCCAAGGGCACCGCGGCGTGCCAAGCTCAAATCGCGCTAACAAGATAAAACCGCAGTTGTAAAATGAGTGATAACATTAAATTGATGCATTTATTAATATAGTGACAGCACTTCACCGGTCATAAGGCGCGACGATAAAGTACGATAATATAATAGAGTGGTGTAATGTAATAGAGCCATTCATGCAGGAAGCGGCGTCGGATCAAGACGAAAACATGGGAAGAGAATTTCTTCTGTCGCTTTTTAAATTAAAAACAACACAAAGCAGTATTAAATAAAACGAGGAATCAGCCACCTGCCGAGAAGGTAATGCGACGGAAGCACTAAAAAACAAGCAGGAACAACCCAACAAGAGTCGTCATAGACTGAAACGTTCATTTACTTAAGCCTTGATTTAATTCAGCGCGATAGCCGAAATCGGCACTTTTTTCCGCCATTTTTCAGTTCGGAAGATTAAAATTTGGATTTTCTCCTGATCAAAATTTAGCTCAGATAAAAGGGGTTATTCAGAGAGCACCGAAATGCCGCCGACATTTCTGTGCCCTTTCGCTCCCCGCACTTCGGCGATTTTAGTTTGCCAACTCTGCGGTGTATTCATGGGTCCCGGGAGTGCAGTGAAAACCCGACGAACACTCGCCGAACACTCATCGAAAACCTGCAGAAAGCTCCGCAAAGACCACGCGAACACGCCGGAAAAAGCCGACGAGCCGCCGATCACAGCACAGAGCAGCCGACAAGCTGACGAGCGGGGTAAAAAAAAAGTACGCTTGAAAGTTTCAAAATTGAAACGCGGTTTGCCAAAAAAATACTTATGTGGAAATTCCAGACATTTCCGTTAAGATCCAATAAATGATAATAAAAAGGGCTGTTACAGAAAAACGAAAAGATGCTGAATAACCCCTATCGACTTTTTTAAAACACGCGTTTAAAGGCAAAAAGCCTTTATGATGCTGCCCAAAAATAAACTTTCTCAGCGGTTTTACTGGACAGTTTTTTTTTTTAAACCAGCGGCGTTTTTTGAACGTCGCGTTTTGCCGAATTTATTTCATTGAATCGAAAAATTATTGTCTGAAAGCATGCTATATTTTTTCTGAAAAATCGTCCCTTGGAACTAATTCGAGCCCATTGGTCGGGAATTGTGTAAAATTGAACTGAGATCCGTAATTTGTATTCCGCATTAGTCAAGCCCCTGTTGCAGAGCAGTTGCTGCGGCTGTGCACGGATTTTAAAGCTTCATATATTTTATATACTTTGTATAGGAAGCGCTAGTGCGGAGGCAGCCGGAGAATAATAAGCGATTTCAAGGGTGCTCGTTATTCTTGCTTGCAGGCGGAAATGGAAAATTAAATTATCGCCCGCCGATCTGGTAACACAACGACACTCTCGCAATGGACCCGGTAAAAGGGTGCTGCGTATACGGATAAAGACTCACAATGATTTTTGACACTTGGGACTCCCTGTTACTGGCTCTACTGGAACAGAAGCTTAGAATTCTCGTTATTATGCAACTCGTTATATAAACCATGTCAAATGAAGCATAATAAGCAAAAAAAGTCTTGGATTTATGCTTTAGAATGACAAAAAAATAAAAAAGGTACATTTACACTGGATGAAAGGAAATTCAGCCTAAAGCATAGGAAGGATTATTTTACAGTGAGAACAATAAAGCTGTGGAATTCTCTGCCTGTTGAGGTGGTTGGGAATTCTCTGCCTGTTGAGGTGGTTGGGTCAGAGACTGTACAGACTTTTAAACAGAGACTGGATGACTTCCTGCAGACACAGAATATTAAGGGTTATTATATTTAATATGTGGGTAAAAGCTTCTTGATCCAAGGAGAAATCTGACGCCAGCTGGGGTCAAGAAGGAATTGTTTCCCAGTATGTTGCATATTGGCGAGCGCTTCAGACTGTTTTTTTTTGCCATCTTTTGGATCAACAGCAGTAGGTGATGTGCGAATGGGCTGAACTCGATGGACGAACAGCTTTTTTCAGCCTATGTAACTATGTAAGTTGAACAGACTTTCAAAAAAGATTAAGAAAACAGTTTCACAATATGTCCTCTGTATACGGTTCTGATTATGCATCATGAGGATCCAGGGCTCGAGTCGAGCGGGAACGCACGGGAACGGCGTTCCCGCACTTCTCCCACAGCGGGAACGCTGCGGGAACGCAGCGTTCCCGCTGTGGCCCGAGCCCGAAAGGCTGGAGCAGGCGGCCGCCGCACATTGCCGGCGGCCGCGTGCTTCCTGTTAGAACGGCCCGCTGACAGGAGGTGGAGCCGCTCGCCTGGCTGTTTCATCGATCCCAGGCGGGCGGCTGCACTTCCTGTCAGCGGCTTTTCTAACAGGAAGCACGCGGCCGCCGGGCGCAGAGAGGTGAGCTGGGGGCACTATCCATGAAACGCTGGGGGGCATTCCATGAGACCTGTCCTGGGGGCACTATCCATGAAACGCTGGGGGGCATTCCATGAGACCTGTCCTGGGGGCACTATCCATGATACCTGTCCTGGGGGCACTATCCATGAGACCTGGGGGCATTATCCATGAGACCTGGGGGCTATATCCATGAGACCTGGGGGCAATATCCATGAGACCTGGGGGCTATATCCATGAGACCTGGGGCATTATCCATGAGACCTGGGGGCAATATCCATGAGACCTGGGGGCAATATCCATGAGACCTGGGGCATTATCCATGAGACCTGGGGCATTATCCATGAGACCTGGGGGCATTATCCATGAGAGCTGGGGCATAATCCATGAGACCTGGGGGCATAATCCATGAGACCTGGGGGCATTCTCCATGAGAGCTGGGGACATTCTCCATGAGAGCTGGGGCATATATCCATGAGACCTGTGGGCAATATCCATGAGACCTGGGGGCATTATCCATGAGACCTGGGGGCATTATCCATGAGAGCTGGGGCATATATCCATGAGACCTGGGGGCATTATCCATGAGACCTGGGGACAATATCCTTGAGACCTGGGGGCACTATCCATGAGACCTTGTGCACTACCCATGAGACCTGGGGGCAATATCCATGAGACCTGAGGGCAATATCCATGAGACCTGGGGGCATTATCCATGAGACCTGGGGGCAATATCCATGAGACCTGGGGGCATTATCCATGAGACCTGGGGGCAATATCCATGAGACCTGGGGCATTATCCATGAGACCTGGGGGCATTATCCATGAGACCTGGGGGCATATATCCATGAGACCTGGGGCATTATCCATGAGAGCTGGGGGCATTATCCATGAGAGCTGGGGGCATTATCCATGAGAGCTGGGGCAATTATATCCATGTGAACTGGGAAAATATATCCATATAACCAGTGCCGTGTATATTATTCTGGGGGTCCAGTGCTGTGTATATAATTCTGGGGGGTCTGTGCATGGATATATATATAGATTATATATAAAACGCGTTAGTCCAGTTGCCAAAATCGCGAGTATACCTGTACCTAGTGATACCTTTCACTGATCAGTATAGTTTCCAGTTTACACTCTTGAAAGCTTGTCTTTTAAATGTAAAGTTAACCCAATAAAAATGGTATCACCGGCTCGTCCGGCTATACTCGTGATATATATATTTTTTCTTCAGGTAATAGGGGTTGTGGAATTCGTGGGTGAGTTCCCTCACTTTTTTTCCCAGGACTTGACCCCTGTGAGGATCCCTACATGTCGTTACTTTGAACAAATCTCACGTTGCCCCAGTCGTTCTGCAACGATGGACTAATGAACCACAGATCGTCCGCGTCTTTTCCTGCACCAGGCATGCTCAGAGGACGTAGCCCAGTTGGTACACAACTTTACCCTTACAGGCGTCTTGAAAACGCCATTTATAGACGGTTTAATCCTCATGTATGTTTACGATCACTTTGACATCACCATGAACAACCGAATTCTTGGACCACTATCATTCAGAAGTAGGTGGCGTCGCTACATATGGCGCCACGACTTTACACATGGGGAATAATCAGCAGGCGTTCCCGTTGTGTTCCAGGCACAGAGCTCAGAACAGTCGACCTCCCGCCTGATCGTCCCTAGTATGTATTCATACACCCCCCCACCACCACCCCCTCCTCCTCCTTCTCTTCCCGAGCACCCCACCACCACCACCACCTCAAGCCTTTCCAATTCATAAATTCATCACGTTTTTTCCCAGGATGTCATTTTTGGCAAATGATTCCGTTGCATGCCTCTCGTTAATGGAGCTATGGCAGGCTGACCCCAGGAAATCCAAAGGCCAGTTGGAAACACAGAGCAGGGTTCAAGGCTGGGGCTGTGAACTCCAGATTTCATGGGTAGTTCACCCGGGGGTCAGGAAGCCATTGTATGCTGAACACTGGTTTCTATTTAAATCCTTTCATGTAAAAAAAAAAAAAGAGGTCATATTATTAAGGTCTTGGATGCCGTTGCGTGTGGGCTATTTAAACGGCTACACCGATGGTGAATATTACAAATGGATCATCGCTATAGTGATCGATAAATATTTAAATTGAACTGTTTGATCTCGCCGTAGGCTCTAGAAGACCTCGAGTCGGGACGCCAACGATTTACCTCGTTATCCCCCTCCCCCTTTTCTCTGGCAGAAAGAACCGACTAATGAATAATGTTGCCCCATGCTCCTCCGGCCACATCCAAAATGTTTCCTATTAGTTTTATCTTGCGATGTGACGGCCGCAACGCATTACAAAGTTGAAGGACCTCAGAGGCAGCTGCCCGGGAAGAGATAACACTTTCATCTTACATTCGAGCCAATTAAGCGAGGTCCGATAATGAGCGGCGATTGGCAAGGCTATTATTTAATTATTTTTTCCGTAGCATAAACATTCAGAGATGGAAGAACCCGTGATAATCACTCAACGTGCTTCTGGAACAAAATCCAAAGTTGCAACATGATATCTTGGAAACCTTCTCAGTTTCGACCAACATTCCCTTCTAGGATCCAAACCCATTTGGTCCAGATCCTCTCTCATATGAGGAGCCATCTTTTCCAAATCGTTGATGTGATGAACTTCATGGTTTAGGAAATGAGTCCTAAATACTGGACCAAAAATCTATATTTTGTCCGGGGTGGGGGGGGGTTCAAGTAGAGGGAACCATGGGTGCTTTGGTCATATCTCACAAAATATTTCGACTCTATGCAGAGCATTTCTTCCACTTGAGTAAGGCACTGAGTAGAGTCGAAACTTTGTGTGAGATGTGCCCACATAAAAGGTTCCCAAAATTCCCTCTTCTTAAGTGCCCAAATAATTTGTTTTTTTCTGTGTTGCTGAGGTCCCGGGCCACCCTTTTCCATGTGGCTCCTTGTGTTGGAATTGTTAAGTGGAGTGTGCGCCCCGCCTCCTTCGGTTACAGACAAAACCCAATATTTAACCTCTATAGACTAACGGGTGTTATGGAAAAAACACGACCAATATTGTCTCTTAAAACCCTTTTGGAGTGTAGGTTTTAGACAGTGCCCTAGATCCTAAGGTCATGGTCGGCCATGGTGTTGCTTGGGCTTTGTGGGGTTCTAGTCAAAAAATGGCTGCAGGTGAGCTCCAGTAGATTATGGGTGCAAGAGGCATGGAGGGTTGGTGCACTCGATAGGGAAACAGGTCAAACCCCCCATGTAAACCCTTGGTGATTCTCAATGTGGACCCTGGTTGCCTCATTATAAGGATCCAGAGAGGATCTGTATCCTCTTATCAGTTAAGGCAAACTAGTTAAAGGTAGCCCAATGTGTGTCAAAGAATTTGGGTGCTGGTTGAACAGAGGAGTCAACATAGTACTTGAGGTTCGACTGTCTAATGAAACTGATCAGAGAGGTCCTTGGGTGAAACAAAAAGGTAGTCATAAATAGGGTGGGGGACGGGATATCTACGCCAGATTGTGATAAAGTTGGGGCAGAGAAACCATAGTGGTGAGAGGGATGGGATAGAGAGACAAAGGGGTGAGAGGGCAAAAACAGAGACACAAGGGTTAGATGTATAGGCCAAGGACACAAAGGGGTGAGATTGACAGAGTAAAGACACAAAGGGGTGAACTGGATTGAGCAGAGACAATAGGGAAGGGGATAAGAGGCAGTGGGCTGAGACGCGAAAGATGGAGAAGACTCCGAGAGAGGTGAGTATTTGTATAAGCACATAGGGTCGAGAAACACACATGGGATGAGAAAGATGGAAGAGACACAGAAAGGGAAGAGAGGGATGTTGTAGACCCATAAAGAAGCTAGGTGTACAGGACAGGGATACAAAGAGGTGACATGGATGGAATGGAGACACAAAGGAGGTGAGAGGGACAATGTAGACTCACCAAGAGGTTAGTGTGATGGAGTAGACACAGAAAGGGGTGAAAGGTTTGAATTAGACACAGAAAGGGTGAGAGGGATTGAGTAGAGACACAAGGGGGATAGAGGCAGAGGATGGAGACAGAAAGACGAGCGGGATGAAGTAGACACGGAAATGGGCTAGGGGGCCTGGGAAGACAACCAAAGTGATTTGAGGTACAGTGCAGAGACACAATAGGGGTGAGAGGGATGAAGTAGACCCACACATCGGTGAAAGGAATAGAGTATACTAGACACATAAAGGGGTTAGAGGTACAGGGCAGAGACACAAAGGATAGAGGGTTGAGGTGGACAGACAAAGGAATGCATGAGAGGGATGTTTTAGAGATAGACGGTCCATAAAGAAGCTCGAGGTACAGGACAGGGATACATAGAGATGACATGGAGAGAATGGAGACACAAAGTAGGTGAGAGGGATGATGTAGACTCACACAGAGGTGAGAGGGTTGGAGTAGACACAGAATGGAGATGAGAGGATTAGAGTAAACATGCAAAGAGCAGAAGAGGGATGGAGTAGACACAGAATGGACATGATAGGGTTGGAGTAGACGCGGAAAGGAGTGAGGGGGCCGAGAAGACAACCAAAGTGTTTTGAGGTACAGTGCAGAGACAGAATGGGGATGAAGAAGACATGTAAAGGGGTAAGATTGGTGGGACAGCCACATAAAAGAGCTTAGCCACAAATATATACAACGGATGTGAGAGGAAAGGGGCAGGGAGGCAGGATCGCAGCTTCCTTGGACCAAGCCTGCAAATGGAATGGAAGAGCGTTTTGCTTATATGTCTGAATTATGCTGTGATGAGCAGAGAAGCCGCAGAGCATGCAATCTCTTGTTTTCTGTTTTATTAAATTGGAATGTGGGTTTTGCTTTAAATAAAGTGGTGATAAATGAATCCTTTCCTTGGCTCATACCAGTACCGCATTCTTTCCCTGATGGAGCCTCCATCTATTGTACATCAGAGATTGTTTTTCAGTATATACATTACGGAGCGGGCACGGTTTTCCAGATACTGGGACGGGCAAACATAGAGATCTCTACATTAATGGAACTCAAGTACAGGACGCGTACACGGCTCTATCCGGCCTGACCTTCCATTATGGTTATTTTAGCGTTCGCTTGTTGGGGATTGAATGGGTTGTTGTTTTGAGAGATGTTGTTTAACGTTGAAGGGCATTCCTCGTCAGCCAGAAAGCAAGTCCACAATAAGCAGGATGAGAGGTCTTATGTGGAATTTAGGGCAGCATCGCCGGGGGGAAAATTAACTCTGCTGTGACTGAATGGGAAGAATACATTGTGCATGATAAGTATTTACCGGGAGACTAGAGACCTTGTATCACTATATACATTAACATTATGACTTTATGCAGGGCCAAAATAATACCTGGGCCCCAAGACCTGACTTGCATCCTTGTGCCGGGTGGGTAACCTTGTACCCCGCGGCAGCATGTCAATAAGCTCGTGCAATGTCACAGCATTTATTGGCATCCAGAGTGACATTAATTTGTGGCCAAGATCTTGTGTTGATGATGGGAGAGTCGCGGCGCTGCGTAAAGTCTTCTCCAGCACATTATCCCAAAGATTAACCTCAATGGGGTTAAGGTCTGGACTGTGCGGTGGCCAATCCATGTGGGAAATGATGTCTCATGCTCCCTCAACCACTCTTGCACAATTTGAGCTCGATGAATCCTGGCATTACCATCTTGTGCCATCAGGGGAGAAAAACCCATTGGTGGAAAAACCTGCTCATACAGTATATTCAGGGAGTCACATGACCTAATTTTTGGGCGTATAATGTTGTTGAACCTAGACCTGACCAACTGAAGCCACCCCAGATCATAACAGGAGCGTACAGGAGATTGGGACTTTTTTAGTTTATAATATAGAAAATTGTTGAGAGAAAACGTTACGTTTCTCCCTAAAATTCTCTAAATTTGCAGAATGAACACAAATAACCCAAAGATCAATCATGACTAGTTACTGGAGGTTTCCATTAGACCTACGTGTCCTAGTTTTTAAGAAACTCATTCCTGGTCCTTTGAAAAGGGGGGGGGACGTCTTTTTTTTGTGAGTGAAATAAAAACAGACTAGAATTCCCTAGAGGGGTTAGATCTAAATGAATTATGATGAGTCGTGTTATGTTAAAGGGTTTTATTAAAAGAAAACAAATTGAACTTGGCCAAAGCTATGATTTATGGAAACTAATGGGACAGTGGAGTATCTGGGGTCTGAATTATATTGCTGAGGAATGCACAGATGTCTCCTCGAATAGCTTAGTACCACATTAGCGCTCCTCCCAAAATCTCAAACGGCAACAGAGAGACACTTCTACTTTAGACCAACAGCTCTGGAGGAGTGGTCAGAGACGTGACTGCCCCCAGACTTCTACATCCATCGTTAAATCCCACTGTTGCAGATCTTCACAAGGTGTGTAGAAATATTATGGTGATAAATGGTTGTCCACTCACATGGGGTAGAGCTTATTTGGGCTCTCAATTATGTTGTCTATGTATTTTTAATGGGCAAACCCATCAACCATTTTCAGGACTGTCCAGCCACAAGGAATGCTGTCGTGCATGCCCATAGCACGAGGGTTTCTAGGCATCCTGTTCCACTGTCTTCTGGAATGTACCCAATGTCTCTGCATCCATTTCAAGAATGCTCCCGTAGCACTGCATCATTCTGAAGACACCTCCTTATCACCACATCACTCTGATGATGCCACTGTACCAATGAGTCATTCCGATGATGTCCCGTACCACCACATGTCTCTGATGATGCCTCTGTACCAATGAGTCATTCCGATGATGCCCCGCACCACCACATGTCTCTGATGATGCATCAAACCACCACAGCACTTCATTGATGCTCCCTTGCTTCTGAGCACTCACATTATGGCACAGGCCGATGCCACAGCCTATCAGCAGCCTCCTGGGGCTTTAAATCCATGCTTGGCGTTATTTCCCTGTCTTGGTTTTAGCACCTCACCTCATTTTTTTCTGTGCTCCTGATTCTCTGGTTTTGGCTTGGCTACCAATCTCTTGTTTGACTCCAACCCTTGACCTTGTCTTGTGGTCTCCTTCTTACTTTTTCAATTTAGTCTGGCTAGCCAAGGACTGATTATATAGACTGGGTTTCCACCTTCTCTCTGGAGTTCTGCGGGTTGGGTCACCAGGAAGCCAACACTTTGAAAACCCAGATTGTCTGATGTGCCACAACATCCAAAACAGTAGGAGAAACAGATGACAAAATAGTGTGGTATGTACAATAAAAAGAAGTAGAACAAGAAATGTGTTTATGGGTTCACTCACATGTTTGAGAGCCAGAATAGGGCTCGCTATAGTATCGTATTGAAGTTCTTTGTTGTAAGACACAACCTTAGAAAGCCACCTCTGGAACTGAGCACAGCGATGAGTGTACTCTACAGCACTTTATGATATGGAACAAATAATAAAACACAATAAAAATAAGTACATGGAGTATATTCACCCGTGTGCTTGCCAGATGCATAAAGCCAGTTTGTTTGGCCACAGTCCAGTCTGAAGGACTTGAAGTGAGTTGACTGAAGAAGCCAAACAAAGTGTTGAAATGCGTTTTGGCAAGCACTCCTTTGAAAAATGAGTTTACTCCAAGTATTTCTTCTTATTCTCTTTTATTATTTGTTTTATATAATTAAGTGTTCTAGGTTTATGAAGAGCGAGGGATGGGCAAGCCAAAATCTTCATCTCCAGGTCCATGAAGCTCTTCATCCAGCACAGCGTTGATCACGACCCATTGGTCTAAGAAGCATTGCGAGAGTCCTCCATCACCTTGAAAATCCAGGAGGACCGAACCAGGAGTTCAGTCTGATTCATTTTAAGAGCTTATGTTCCTCAACATGAAACCTCTTCATCTCTGCTCAACAACAAGACCCTCGTTCCTCTATCTGCCTATTGTTCATCTGAGCCCAAATTTCGCTTCTCATACTTATAAATTATTATTTTTCTAATGTACATTGAAGAACACACAGACACACAAAAAATAATTCATCACAACAATAATCCCCTTTTGTTAATTTACCTCGATTCTCCCTCTTACCGAAAATCAATATTTTTTTATATTCACTATTATAATAAAAAGCTTGTGTTTATTGTTATTGCGGAATGCGTTGTTTCTGTTCCTTTCGTAAGACGAGTCCCACTCCAGATCTCGTGCTGGTTTATATTGTTTTCTGATTTAAATGGATCAGGGGGTTGCAAACCTTTGCTTTTTTTTTTCAATTGCGCACAACCTTGAGAACACCTAACATTAACCGACCGAGAGCAGGGAGGGTCGGCGCGGCGACAGCTGCTTCCAGGAGGTATTAATGCGTGTTCCGTCTGGAAAATACATCGACGAAAGGAAGTTTTTTTTTTCTCTTCCTTGAATTACAAGAAAATTTATTGTGACTTACTAAGAATTGTAAAGTGATTTTTTTATGATTTCCTGTTGTTATGTCATAGAGTGTCTCATTCGCTAGGCGCCTCGTTTATAGGGCTATTCACGTAGCGGCGGAGCGACGCAAAGAGCTCTGGCGAGATGAAAATGAAAGAATCCAGGGGTAGGTAAACATTTCATATTAAGTCGCTTTTGTCCTAAAAAGGAACACCCTGCTAAAAAATACAGTTTCCTTTCTTTGCAATTAAATAATTGGGCAGACGCTGCAAAGAGTCGTACCCGTAAGTCCCTGAAGCTTTTCTGCGCAATTTGCACTCCTATGTAACTTGCTACAGGACTTACGCACTTTACGTGCACAAGTTCCATAGCGCCTGTGCCGAGTGATAGATCAGAGTTGCACGCGCATGCGCAGATTCGATCCATCGGCTGTCTCTCTCAGAATGCTCGCTAACGCGATTGGTCTCAGAGGGTGACGTCGGTCGCTCTTTGTGTGTGACCTCACTAGTGACCAATCTAGTGACTGGCAGCTGGTAAATTCAAAAATTCCTGCTGTTGGTGATGCTTGGTAGGGTGGAGGAATCTCTACTATTTCACCCAGCGTTTTTGCCAGTTCGGTGAAGCTGGGAGGGAGGTGGGCATTCCTCACATCTGATCTGTTCGTAGATATGCAACCATTATCAAGAGGTGGTCAATTTCCAGATCGGTAATATCAGTGGGATGTGGTTGTCTTGAATCAGGTTTAAAGCTTGAACTTCAACCTTTAAAAAAGCAGCCCACAGGACACTCTTCAAATAATTCAATAGGAGGAAGAACGAAGAACCAAACCAACTGGTCTGTTTCTAGACATGCGATCATTAACAAAAGGTGGTAAGCTGAGCTCCACGATCTGTAGCATCAGTGGGATTTGGTGTCTTAAATCATATTTCAAGCTTGAACTTCAACCTTTAAAACTGCAATCCAGGGCACGCTCTTCAAATGATCCAATTGGAGGAAGAATGAAAGACCAAACCAATTGGTCGTTCCTAGACATGAGACCATTATCAAGAGGTGGTCAATTTCCAGATCGGTAATATCAGTGTGATGTGGTTGTCTTGAATCAGGTTTCAAGCTTGAACTTCAACCTTTAAAAAAGCAGCCCACAGGACACTCTTCAAATAATTCAATAGGAGGAAGAACGAAGAACCAAACCAACTGGTCTCAAGCTTGAACTTCAACCTTTAAAACTGCAATCCAGGGCACGCTCTTCAAATGATCCAATTGGAGGAAGAATGAAAGACCAAACCAATTGGTCATTCCTAGACATGAGACCATTATCAAGAGGTGGTCAATTTCCAGATCGGTAATATCAGTGTGATGTGGTTGTCTTGAATCAGGTTTCAAGCTTGAACTTCAACCCTTAAAAAAGCAGCCCCACAGGACACTCTTCAAATAATTCAATAGGAGGAAGAACGAAGAACCAAACCAACTGGTCTGTTCCTAGACATGCGATCATTAACAAAAGGTGGTAAGCTGAGCTCCACGATCTGTAGCATCAGTGGGATTTGGTGTCTTAAATCATATTTCAAGCTTGAACTTCAACTTTTAAAACTGCAATCCAGGGCACGCTCTTCAAATGATCCAACGGGAGGAAGAATGAAAGACCAAACCAACTGGTCATTCCTAGACAGTCGACCATTATCAAGAGGTGGTCAATTTCCAGATTGATAATATCAGTGTGATGTGGTTTTCTTGAATCATGTTTCAAGTTTGAACGTCAACCTTTATAAAAGCAACCCAGAGGACACTCGTCAAATGATTCAATAGGAGGAAGAACGAAGAACCAAACCAACTGGTCTGTTCCTAGACATGCGATCATTAACAAACCGTGGTGAGCTCCACGATCTGTAGCATCAGTGGGATCTGGGTGTCTTGAATCATGTTTCAAACTTGAAACTCAACCTTTAAAACTGCAATCCAGAGGCCACTCTTCAAAAGATCCAATGAGAGGAAGTATGAAGAACCAAATGAACTGGTTTGTTCCTAGATATGTGACCATCAACAAAGGTGGTCAATTTCCAGATCAGTGGTATGTGGTTGCCTTAAATCAGATTTCAAGCTTGAACTTCCATCTTTAAAACCGCAGTCCAGGGCACGCTCTTCAAATGATCCAATGGAGGGAAGAATGATGAACCAAACCAACTTGTCCATTGCTAGACATGCAACCATTAACAAGAGGTGCTAAATTCCCTGATTGATGGCATCGGTGGGATCTGGGTGTCTTGAATTATGTTTCAAGCTTGAACCTCAACCTTTATAACCGCAGTCCACAGGGTGCTCTTCATAAGGTCCGATAGGAGGAAGAATTAAGAACAATATCAACTGGTTTCTCCCTTCACACGCCATCTTTATGACGAGGTGGCAAGCTCCCCGATTGGTAGCATCAGTAAGATTTAGGGTGTCCCACCATGATAATACAGCAGGTTGGTGGTGTTGCTGGTTATTCTCCCTGACAAGGAGGTTAAGGAACATATGAACGAGCTTCACATCCAAACACGGCGCCTACGTTTGCCCGACGAATCGAGCGGCAGCATAATGAAGTACTCGTTTTTTTTCCCCTACGCAATCAGAACAATTTAACTGACACAAAACATCATCAACAACAAAATTAAGACAGTAAATTAAAAAAAAAAGCATAAACCGAAACCGGGCTGTGTTATTATTCCTCATCCGAGAGAAAATGACTTAAAAGATAATTAGTTAATTGAGCTATGGGAGCTATCTCGCGTAGCAATGTGTCAGCTTCTATTAGCTACTCAGTAACATTAAGCCAGATTACCCGGCAGCTCCCCGGAGATACCAATCATTCATTTACCAGATCCAAGCTGCTTCCCCTCTCTCTCTCTCTCTCTGTCCCCCCCACCCCACCTCGCGTTGTTAAGATCATAGACGCGGACAGATGCTCCATCGTACGCTTGGGTTTGCCATCAGCCTTCAATTGTTTTCCTTAGAAGAACGATAATTATTGATTTGTTGCCCACAATGGCCTCGGGCGGCAGGTTGTGACATGGGAGTATCCTTTATTAATTAAACAATAATCACATGTTTTGATGGAAAGACATTAGGTTATATTCACTAATCCCCCCTTCAGGTATTTTCAGCTCGTATTAAACCTTAGCAACCTATAGTGGTCAAACGAGTTCAACATGGAAGGTCATATAGGGTCCAGTGGATGTCGTAGCAGTAGAGTCATACTGAAGTGGTGTGTTCATAGGAGGTTAAAAGGGACCAAACCCTCCCAGGCGCTACTTGCTGAATGAGTACCTGACTAACTCAATCATTGACTGAAGACTCAGCCGAGGTCGCTGTATGCCCAGGTGCAAGCACTCCGTGGCCACCTGGTTCCCTACTTTTCACGAACTATGGACAGTCAAGGAATCATCCTTAGATGGCCATGACTATTGGTTTCTTGAGCTTTCACACACCGCTCATGGAGCCTGGAGTGTCCATTCGTCACAGAGGTTGCCCTACAGAATGATGACCCAGTGTGGGCAACTTGTGAAGGATGCTGAGATATGGTCCTCAAGGGTCGACAGACTTTCTTATCCTTCTCTTTTCCTAAAAGCAAAGCTATGGTTTGTTTACGACATCAACTCCATATAGAATGCGATTAACTGATTACTAATATTATCTTCCTGTGTGTCAAAGATTGGTGAGGTCACAGGACTTTAGAAAGTCAAATATAAATTTTCGCCTTTCTGTCGTCCCGCCATCCAACAGGCTTTCTCTCTGAAGACTATTTTTCCATAAAAATTTGTTAGATGCACGAAGAAACCATTTCACGCGGCAAGCAATACCGAAGCTTTGTACTTGGTGTTACGCCGCAATTCGCTGCATTTTGCCGATTCCATTTTGCCGCAAATACGGTGAATTCACTATATAGGGAAAGGTCACCCTATTCTGCCGAAATTTGAGTCGTCGATGCAGTTATCAGAAGTCCGCAAAAAACACTGAATTGTACTGATAACTGCCGAATTGCTCTGAATTAACTTGTCGGCGACATGTCGGTGCTCTCTGAATACTCCCTATAGTCTTATGTAGAGACAGTGGCTTTGTGTTATGTTTTATTCTTCTGAAATAAAAGTGTTTTTTAAATATTGGCGTGCATCTCCTTTGCTTAATAGTGTAAACACTGAAAATCAGGGCATTTTGATGGAATTTCGGTGCAATTCACCATTCTGTGAATAGAAGACACGATGGTCCTCTATGTTGCTATTTCGGTGCTGCCGTATGCAGCCGAATTGCGGTGAACTTCAACGAATTGTACCGTAGTTCGCTGTCAATTTGTTAGTATTTGCCGAATTGACAGCTTAGTGAATAGACAAGTTGCTCCGTCTGGTGCAATTCGCGGCCAATTCGGAGGTTGGTGAATAACCTCTTGAATATTAATCACCAACTAATAAGTGGTTACGTTTATATTGATATATTATCCAGCGCCGGCCCGTCCATGAGGCCGGATGGAGCCATGGCTCCAGGCAGCACTTTGCCAGAGGCAGCACTTTGGGCCTCAACTAGACACACTACACATTATTCTTGTGGAGCTCTGTGATGCAATCATACACACTGCACATTACTGTGAGTTTTATTGCTGTGGAGCTCTGTGATACTCTCATACACACTGCACAATACTGTGCGTTTTATTGCTGTGGAGCTCTGTGATACGCTCATACACACTGCACATTACTGTGAGTTTTATTGCTGTGGGCTCTGTGATACATTCATACACACTGCACATTACTGTGCGTTTTATTGCTGTGGAGCTCTGTGATACAATCATACACACTGCACATTACTGGGCATTTTTTTTTTACAATTTAAAGTTTATTCAAGATTTTTTGCAAACAGAAGGGATACAAAAAAGAGAAAAGGGAAACGAGAAATAATAAGACAAACAACAAAACAAAAAGGGGGAACATTTACTCAAAGCATCATCTGAGACTATTACATAGAGAGTGTACTTTTCCAATAATCACATTCCATTAAAAGGTTCAAATTAAACTCTAGGGGGAAGTAGTCGCCGCCGCCACCTCCCACAGATACCATGGGTCTCTTTTAGTGCACATGCGACCCTCCACTGAATACGCTATACCGTCCAGCCCCTTGATATCTTGAAGGCGGTCAGTAATTTCCTTTATCCCCGGAACCTCCGAAGATCGCCATCTGGACGCCAGGCGAGTGGTCGCCACCGTCAATATATGGGCCAATAACGTCCGAAGAGGGACCGAAAGATTGGAGGGAAACATTTGAATCAAACACAGTTCTGGAGTGATCTCCACCGTCCTGGGGGCCACTCTGTATATAATGTTACCCACATCTCTCCAAAACGTCCGGAGAAGTGGACAAGTCCACCATATGTGAAAGAAGGTGCCTCTCTGTGATTCACATCGCCAACACATATCTGAGGAGCCTGGTGTCACATGCCGACCTCTATCTGGTGTGATGTACCAGCGATAGAGCAACTTCTTCCTCGCCTCCATAAGGGAGGCACATCTAAATTTGCCTCTATCAAAACCGAGACAGCGCGTCCACTCCTCGGAGGACAGTTCCCTTCCTATGTCTCTCTCCCACATTTTCTGGAATTTCTCCCTATGCTGTAGAGTGGGCCTAATCAGTAACTGATAGCAGGACGCCAATACATGAGAATTAGTGGTATAGTCCACACAATAGGATTCAAATGTGGACATATTCGGTCTAGGGTCAGGTAGCGCACCCACAACCCCTGAAGCAGAGAGGTAAGAGCGGATTTGTCTATATGGAAATCGAAAATCTCTCTGTGCGGAGAATTGAGCCTGAAGCTGTTCATAAGACAAGATGTCTTTTGGGGAGAACAGCTGACACAGTCGAGAGACTGAGAAGGAACTCCAGACATGGGGATTAAATGTTGGGATTAACTCTTTAAAGACCTTAATTGGTGTGGCCATGGAGAAGGGGTGTGTGGTCGTCAGGTGCCGTCGCCACCTGTCCCAAGTCTGTATTAGTAGGGTAGCACTTGGCATCAATTGTGGTCTATGGAGGCGGCGTGCTCTTGCGAGCCAGAAGAAAGTATCAGCGCCATAAGGGAGGAACTGGGGCCCCAGGAGGTTTGCCCAACTCGCGAGCACCGCCCCCGACAGCAGTCTAGCCACAAGCGACAATATCGCAGCCGAATAGTATAATTTAAAATGTGGGAGGCCTACCCCCCCCAGCTCCTGCGGTAGGTGCAACGTAGACATCCCCACTCTGGGTCTCTTATTCCGCCACACAAACTTCGATACGATTGACTGAAGGGTGTTAAAGAAGGATGGTGGTGTCGCTATCGGGAGCGCCCTAAATATATACAGCAGCTTGGGAAGAAGCATCATCTTAACCGAGGCCATTCTACCCCACCATGATACCTCAGTCTTTGACCATTGGGAACACAGAGCTCTAGTTCGAGCAATAAGTGGTTGATAATTAAGGAGGAATAGGTCCTGTTTATTAAAAGCAATTTTTATCCCCAAATAGGTCAGATACTGAGATCGCCACTCATAGTCATATGTCACCTGTAGTGTGTCAAGGTCAGCCTGTGGGACTGCGTAAGTGAGAGCCTGCGTTTTCCCCATGTTTATTTTGTGGTATGATACTCTAGCATATTCATTTAGTATCTGATGGAGGCGTGGGAGAGACTCAATCGGGTTAGTCAACGTCAATAGGATATCATCTGCAAACAAACTTATGGTACTTGACGAGGGGCCAATGGGAACTCCAGTAATACTCGAGTCCTGTCGTATCGCCTGAGCCAATGGCTCCAGAGCCAAGGCATACAAGAGCGGCGACAAGGGGCAGCCCTGTCTCGTCCCATTCGAGATCGGGACGGGCCGAGACATAAAGCCAGCATTCAGCACTCTCGCCACAGGAGCAGAATAAAGAGCCAATATCGCCGTTATAAAGTCAGGGGGAAAGTGAAATTTTTGGAGAACATGTCTCATATATAGCCAATTAATGCGGTCAAATGCTTTCTCCGCGTCCAAAGATAATATCAAAGTCGGTGTGGAGAGGTTCGTAACCCCTTCTATTAAGTTCAAAAGTCGAAAAATGTTATCAGTTCCCTGTCTATTAGTGATAAAGCCTACCTGGTCGTCACATATGAGGCGTGGGAGGATGCGCGACACCCGACAGGCCAAGACCTTCGCATATAATTTAGCGTCTATATTTAGTAGAGATATAGGTCGATATTTATCGCAGGAAGACGCCGGAGGAGTGGATTTCGGAATGGTGACTATCGTGGCAGCTAGCCACTCCGGCGGCGTCTGTCCCGAGGAAAACACAGATCTGAACAACGTCAACACATGGGGGTTTAATATAGTCGTAAAGGATTTATAATATCGGGCTGTAAAGCCATCTGGGCCCGGAGCCTTCCCCTCGGGCAGGGCCTTAATCGCTTCAGATATCTCCAAGGGGGATATCGGGGAAGAGAGGGACGTCCGGTGTTCCTCAGTAAGGGACGGTAGACCTATCTTTTGGAGGAATGGTACTATGTCCCGTATGGTGGGTTGATGCGTTGTTTCATCATCTTTCAAGTTGTACAATTTAAGATAATACTCAGCGAAGCAATCCGCAATATGTTGCGGCTGATGGTGAGATCTACCCGCTGTATCAACTATGGCCCCAATCCTCGACGCCGCCGCTCGTGTGCGCAGTCGATTCGCTAGCATCTTACTAGGTTTATTGCCATAGATATAATATTTGGCCCTGAGTCGGCGCGCCGCCCACACGTAATCCCGCTTGTCTAAATCCATCAGCTGTGTGCGCAAGTCCAATAATTCAGACAACCGCTGATCAGTAGGCTGCAGTTTATGTTCGGTAGCCCTCTGATCTATCCTCTGCAACAGGTCTAATCTTTGGGAGTGATACAGGCGTTTAAAGTGGGAGCCCCATTTAATTAACACCCCCCTAACTACCGCTTTATGCGCTTGCCATAAAATGGGGGGGCTCATCTCCGGCGTGAGATTTTCAGCAAAATAGTTATTTAGGATGTGTCTCACATCCTCCATCACCTCGGGACGCGCCAGCAGGGAGTCGTTCAGACGCCAAGTCGAATTACCTCTAGTGGAGTAAGAGTCCGTCAACTGTAAAATCACCGGGGCGTGATCTGACCAGGATATCGGTCCTATACTACAGTCCTGAATTCCACGCAACCCCTCTCCCCTTGTCAGAAAGTAATCCAGCCGGGAGTATGACTTATAAACTTGAGAAAAAAAAGAATAGTCAGTCTCACCCGGATGGAACATCCGCCACACATCATACAGCCCAAATTCCGAGAGCAATTTGGTCCGGGCTCGTAACTGCGCCCTCTGTCGGTTGGTGGCAGAAGAGGAAGGATCTAATACAATATTAAGGTCCCCGCAGATCACTAGATTACCCACTTGAGTCTCTGTCAATTTGATCAACAAGCGTCTAAGAAACTGGGTCTGGTTAGTGTTGGGACAATAAACATTCACTAACGTGTAGAGTTGATGGTTAATGTCACAAATCAATATTACATATCTCCCATTGCTATCTAGAATCACGCGGCGCAATAAGAATGAAACCCCATCGTGTATTAATATAGATACGCCTCTTGATTTTGTTGGGGACGTGGCATGAAATTGGGTCTTATAGTGAGGGACATTCAGTCGTGGATGGTCAAGTCTCCGAAAGTGGGTCTCCTGGAGACAGAGTACATCGGGTGTCTCCTTTTTAATATCTGCGTATAGGGAATGTCGTTTATGGGGGGCATTCAGCCCTTTAACATTTAGGGAAATTATTTTCATGAAAGGGAAAACCCCTCTCCACACAAGGGAAACGTGTCTTCGTAATGGCGTTAATACTCCCAGGGCTCATCGATCGCGCCCCGCCATCCAAAGCTCTAGAAGGGAAGGAATGAGCAGCACACTCTCCACTGCTGATGTGGGGGAAGAAAGCCAAATGCAAGTTAAACCAAGTCAACAGGACCTGTAACAGGAAAAAAACATAAAAACAACCAAAAATATATACATTAAATCTCCTGGACCTTACTAGAACCGTACGGTCAACCCCTTTGGGTCGGGGGGAGAGAGGGGGAGTCTCCATACACATGTCCGGTGCAGCGCGTGGGGCCCATCTAGCGGTCCCAAACATGTTCCAAAGTATTTGCTCAGTGAAAAAAGGTCACGGCGCCCAGCCGTCTAATAAACCACAAACCTCCAGTAGACCTCCAGAATGAGAGCTTGAAGAAGGCAAGTCTCCATAAGTATCTCACTTTAATTCCATCTCCGGCTTCACTTAACTCTGTGCCACTCTGGGGAGACTTTAGATGGAGATGAGGTCTCTTTCTCCGGCGGGGTATATTTCTCCAACAGGTTCCACTCGACCAACTGTTTCATCCCCTCCGCGGCCGTGTACATGACTTGAAGAGTTCCTTGGTGCCAGATCAGAAGTTTTACCGGAAAGCCCCAGCGATATTGTATTTGGCGATTCCTCAATATTTTCGTAACCGGGAGAAATTCCTTGCGTTGGGCCATGGTATAGGCCGAAAGATCGGCGAAAAATAGCAGCTCGGTATATGGTGCTGGCAAGGGGGACATTTTGCGGGTCGCAGCCATCAATGCGTCTTTTACGTGGTAAAAGTGTATACGTAGGATGGTATCTCTAGGCGTCGTGTTTGGCAGGGATTTTGGTTTGGGAAGTCGATGTGCTCTATCGAGCTGGAGTTGTTCACGGGACATATTAGGCAGTAGCACATGAAATAGCTCGTACAGATAATCTGTTAGGGCGTCTTGACGCACTGTTTCAGGGATACCCCTTATTCTAATGTTATTGCGTCGCGATCTGTCCTCAATATCTGCTACCTTAAGTAGAAGCTTTTCATGGGATTGTTTCAAGGACGTATGTGCGTCCACCAGCTCGTTGTGAGCTAGACACATCTCATCTGTTTTAGTCTCTACCTGCTCCACGCGGTCTCCCAGATCCCTTATGTCCTTGTGAATCTCAGCTGTGATGGCTCTGAAGTCCGCTTGAATCGTTGTTCTAAGATCCTGCAGGAGCACCTGGATTTGTTTCTCCGTGGCCGGGGTAGAGTAAGAGCTGTCCCGCTGCTGCAAGTCCTCTGCATCCCCCATGTGGTCCGAGGAGGATCCCGGGGAGCCGCCATCTTGGATCTCACGGCGTTTCAGTTTTTGGGCCGATCTACCTTGGTCCGGTACTCTTGGAGCCTTAGGAGGTGGCATCTTGTTCCCTCTTGTCCCTCTGATGGTTCTGCGGTGTCCGATGCCTCCAACGAGTGAGGTAAAGTTGCAGGATTGTAATTTCGGCCGGGCGCCGCTGCGGAGCTCAGCTCACTTGCGTCCGCTCGTAATGGCCGCCGGACACGCCCCCCATTACTGGGCATTTTATTGCTGTGGAGCTCTGTGATACAATCATACACACTGCACATTACTGTGAGTTTTATTGCTGTGGGCTCTGTGATACCTTCATACACACTGCACATTACTGTGAGTTTTATTGCTGTGGGCTCTGTGATACATTCATACTGTACACACTGCACATTACTGTGTGTCTTATTGCTGTGGAACTCTGTGATACACTCATACACAATGCATATTTTTTTTGGGGGGGGCAGCATTTCATCCTTGGACCCAGGCAGCAGTGTCTTGGGCCGGCCCTGATATTATCATAACATTATTAAAGTACATCTGCAAAAAGTCTTAAAGTCCAATATTTCAAAATTGATTCCTAAAAATATAAAAATTAACCTAGTTTTTTGGTGCGTTTCTTAGACTGGTGCGCCTCGCTTTGTCAGGCAACATCTCCCATCTCACCGTTCGCTCTGATTCTCCGCGTGGCTCCAAATCAGCTAAATGTCAAACGCTGACTCGAATAGGAATGCATTTAAAAAGAATCTAAACATGTGTTGTCCCCCGCGGGCTTCTTGAAAACAGTTAACCGGGCTTTTATTTTCTTTGACAGGAGCTGGAATCTTGCCCACAAGTTATGGGGGAAAAAATGGAGGTGACCTTTATCTTTAATATATAGGCATAAGCGCAAGCGTTGGCGAGCAAATTATCTCGAAATGTCACGGATTCTGCTGTCAGGCTCTCCTTCCGACCAATCAGGAAGGTGGAAAATAACTATCTTCCGGGAACGAGGTCGTCAGTAGTATTTTAAATCCATTGGGCATTATTCCCTAGTGAACGCTAACTGTAGCATTCAGGCGAGTAAGAGTTAACGCCAGAAAAAGTAAATTTAACGCCTGCCTCTCATATTACGTCCCTAACGCTAAACCCCATAAAAATCCAGTAGCGCACCTGTGATTACGCAAGCTTGTGCAAGCTTACAGTACTTTGCCCAACCTATACTTAATAGGGGGAGCGCAGTCATTCACCCCATAGTGACCAGCAGGCCTGCCCGACAATGGAGCGGTTTGGAGCAACTGGCCCGATTCGCTGCTTCTTGAGTGAGACTGGGAACAAATTAAACCACCCACCCTTAAATAGGAAGTGGGACAGTGCTCAGACGTCAGGTGGATGGAGACAAGGTAGGTTAGAAGGAAGTCCTGGGCTGGATGGATGGGCCAGGAGTGTAAGGGGAGGCCTGAATCAGCTCAAACAAGGGCAATCCATGGGTTTCTAGGCTGGTAGGATGACATTCCGCTTGACCTTCTGGTGAAGACCCTCCAAACTACATGTCCAGGTTTAATTGGATTGTCCATCATTCTTTCTTCCTTTTTTCTACACTGTTGTCTTAGAAGAACCTAGCTCAGGTATGGGTTCTCTAATGAGAATACTTTACAGAAGTGGAAGTCTCCGGTCAGAGAGGACATCCTTTCCGATTCAGTGGATATCGATCCATAAAAAAGTTGTTTTTCTTTTTGGACAAAACAAGACAAATCCGGGTTATAACAGAAGTCGTACCGAGGGTCTGGACTGCTGCATGATATGTTACCATCTCATGAACACCACGGCTTGGGTGATAATTCTCGGGCAGCATTGGAATTTTGGAAAGAAGTCCCTTATTTCTGTATCGTACGATTTGGCTTCCATAGTCATCTCGGCGCAACAGATTGTACGTACTTATTATCACTGTAGAAGGCAACACATTCTTTTTCAATGGAAACAGCAGACTCCCTCCCGCCGCCGCAGCAGGAACGCGGTTTGAGCTGAGCAGATGCTTCTCCTTAGTGCTGCCTCCATCACCACGTTCTCTCGCATATGGCATGCAAGCGCGGAGAGGCCTGCTGGGTAATTTACTTAGCGCAGCCCCATCATCCTTCTTTCTTGATAAACCCTGCTGGGATATATTCTTCCCCGCGCTCCGTATCCTCCGCGCAACACATTCCCCAGCCTCGTTCCCCAGCCACGGAGACGGAGGAGGGCGATAGCAGGTGGATTGTCCTGTTATTACCACCGCACAGCATGGCGGCTCTTTAATGTTTGCCATCAGTAACATCTCACGATGTACAACACCACTTACGATCATTCCACCGTGCTCTTGGAAGCTTCTGTTCGAATAGAACGAGGAGGGAAAAAAAACAAGAAAAGAAATGTTGACGCTACCTGTGACAAAAATACATCCAATTTTCGCATTACTATATATAACTAGGGCTATTAACACGTGGCTGTCGGATAAATCCATGGAGCTACATCAAATAACACGGAAAAATGGATCTTTGACTGCGAACGCTAACCTGCCTAGTCTGACAGTTATTACTTTTCATATTTTGCCGATTCATTCTTCTGGATCGTATCGTTGGTGGGGGCTCATTGCATCCTGCAAGCCTCATGGCATGTTCCAGTTGGCGTAACGCAAGAGTTCGGGCAAGCTAACGGTGGTCGTTGCCTATACATACACATGTCCTCAAATATTCCTTACCAAGGCATTAGGTAGAACATTTTTTCCTGCGCGGTTAGTTTTATGGTGATTGGGATGGCTTGTCCTATTTCTTCTGGGTCTTTGTGGTCTTCATCGTCTTCGTCTTGGTTAGTTTCAAGATAAGGTCATCATCAAGATCCACCACTTGGATATTGGACAATCCAATACTCAAACACAACCTACTCTAATCTTACCGAGGGAAAAACTCAGGGGACTAAGACCCCTTGGTGTAGGTCCTGCTGGACTTTGGCCAAGGTGGGCACTACAAGCGATCTTACGCTACCTGCAGGCAGTCGCCATTTTTTTTCTTGCCAACCCAGGGCTTGATTGAATTCGTTTGGCTGTTTTTTAAAAGACAATGGGCCCTATTACATTCTTCACACAATTTCGCCTGCTCGGCGCATTTTTTTTTGCGCACAGCATAAATTAACGGTGGTATTACAATCCTCGCGCATTTTGTCATCCATCAAAAAATAACGTTCGTAAAACCGACGCGCAAAAATGCACGCAAAGTACCGTTGCGCCCAGAAATCAATGAGCGCAATGTCATTTTTGACGCGAGTCTGTCATTTTTTTATGCGCATCCATCATTTTTGTGCGGACTGCGCACAACAGACATACGTTTTTTACGGAAGACAAGGTAGTGGGCGTCATTTTTGACAGATCTAGTAAAAAAAAGTGCGCATCGACGTTCTCCGTTGTGAATCCGCAGTTTGGTACGGTCAGGTTGTTACAATTTCCCGTTACCACCAGCTTTACAAAGACGTTAAAATCATGCGCGCAAACGTTGTCGGGTAAATTTTGCGCGAAGAGTGTAATAACAATGCGCGCACCAGCGCACAAACGCATTTGTGCTCACAATGTTAAGTATAGGAAGCGCGCGGTTCATCTCGCTCGCGCAGGTCCATCCGCGTTAAGCGTTAACGCGCAATTTTTGCGTGATTGTTGTAATACGACGTTCAGCGCAAAGGGTTTTGCCCCTCGCATTAATGCGTTTTTGTGCATGTGCAAAATTGTGCGTGTTGGGAATGTAATAGGGCCCAATAACGTTAAGTTTCGACTGGTATATATTTTTAAAATATCGGCTTATCCAATGGAAAAAATTTGGCCACAGATGAAAATTGAAAAATGATGGTATTATGAAAAGAAGTGGGCCGGTAAAACGCCCAAAAAGCATACTGTCGGCCAGTGCTACCTTGATCTTTGCTACTAAGCATGGCTGTTTGAAAATCTGGCAGAAACTCTTTCACGGGAAAAACACTGAGGATAAGTGGAATATCTTTAAACTAACACTAGAAAAGTACACGTCACAATATATTCCACTGGTTAATAAATATAAAAGAAACAGACTGAAACCAATGTGGCTTAGTAGGAAGGTAACTAAGGAAATGAAAAATAAAAAGAAGGCTTTTAAAGCTTTTAAATGTGATAAATCTGATGCATCCTATAAAGCATATAGGGCAGCCAATAAAGCATGTAAAAATGCGATTAGATGGGCTAAACTAGATAATGAAAAAGAAATAGCCAAAGAGAGCAAGACCAACCCTAAAAGATTCTTTAGGTACATAAATTCTAAAAAACCCAAGAGTGAAAATGTAGGTTCACTAAAATCTGAGTCAGGGTTATTGTTAACTGAAGATCAGGATAAGGCAGAAATTTTAAATGATTATTTTTCTTCAGTATTTATCAAAGAGAAACCTATAACAGGAGACATGAAATTCATTAATAAAAACTTACTAATACAAAGTGACTGGTTGACTCAGGACAAGGTTTTGCAGCAATTAAACAATGTGAATGTGAATAAAGCCCCAAGGCCAGATGGAATTCACCCGCGAGTACTGAGGGAGCTATGTGTTGAAATATGTAAACCTCTGTTCTTAATCTTTCAAGATTCTTTTCTTTCAGGAATAGTACCAGAGGATTGGAGAAAAGCTGACGTGGTCCCTATATTTAAGAAAGGTTTAAAATTTGTGCCTGGGAATTATAGACCAGTGAGCTTAACATCTGTGGCTGGGAAAGTATTCGAGGGGTTACTAAGGGATAATATTCAGGAATTTATTGGGAGGTATAATGTTATTGGCAAAAATCAGCATGGTTTCATGAAACACAGATCATGTCAGACTAACCTAATTACGTTCTATGAGGAAGTAAGTAGAAGTATAGATCAGGGGGTCGCAGTGGATGTGATTTACTTAGATTTTGCCAAAGCTTTCGACACAGTTCCACACAAAAGGTTACTATTTAAATTAAGAAAAATTGGTCTAGATGAAAATACTTGTTCTTGGATAGAAAACTGGATAAAAGATAGGGTACAGAGAGTGGTCATAAATGGTACATTTTCAAGATGGACACCAGTGGTAAGCGGTGTCCCTCAGGGGTCTGTTATAGGACCAATACTATTCAATTTATTTATAAATGACCTTGAGATAGGCATTGAAAGTCATGTATCAGTGTTTGCAGATGACACAAAACTAGGAAAAGTAATACAATGTGAGCAGGATGTTACTTCGCTGCAGAGGGATTTAGATAGATTGGGGGACTGGGCACTTAAATGCAAAGTTATGCACTTTGGAGTGAAGAACACACAAGTAATTTATACCCTAAATGGTACGGAGTTAGGGAAATCCAAGCAGGAGAAGGATTTGGGAATAATCATAGACTTCAAACTAAGTAACAATGTGCAATGTCAAACAGCAGCCACCAAGGCCAGCAAGGTATTGGCATGCATTAAAAGGGGAGTTCACTCACGGGATGAAAACATAATTTTGCCTCTGTATAAATCAATGGTCAGGCCGCACCTTGAATATGCCGTGCAATTTTGGGCACCGGTCTTAAAAAAAGATATTATAGCGTTAGAAAAAGTGCAGAGACGGGCAACTAAATTAATAAGGGGGATGGAAGGGTTAAGTTATGAGGAAAGACTAACCAGCTTAAACCTGTTTAGTTTAGAGAAACGGCGCCTTAGAGGGCATCTGATAACCTTATATAAATATATACGGGCCATTATCAACCATTGTCTGATAACCTATTCATTAACAGGACTATACATAGGACAAGGGGTCATCCATTTAGACCGGAAGAAAGAAAATTTAGCTTAAAGCATAGGAAGGGTTATTTTACGGTGAGAACAATAAAGCTGTGGAATTCTCTGCCTGTTGAGGTGGTTGGGTCAGAGTATGTACAGACTTTTAAAAAGCGACTGGATGACTTCCTGCAGACACAGAATATTAAGGGTTATAATATTTAATATGTGGGTAAAAGCTTCTTGATCCAAGGAGAAATCTGACGCCATTCTGGGGTCAAGAAGGAATTTTTTCCCAGTATGTTGCATATTGGCAAGCATTTCAGACTGGGTTTTTTGCCTTCTTTTGGATCAACAGCAGTAGGTTATGTGGGAGAGGCTGAACCCGATGGACGCATGTCTTTTTTCAGCCTATATAACTATGTAACTATGTAACTATCAATGAGGGCTTTGGTCTGATTTTCTTGTTTCCCCGCCTAAAAATACATTTATTAGCCCCTTTCAGCACTTGATATTTTTCCAGAAATTGCCATATCGATAACTTTGAACTGAACGGCTAAAGCCAAAATTTCCGTTTCCGAGTATCGGTGGGAGAGACAATATTTGAGCTGAGTTTTTTACGGGACTCGTCGAAACGCCGATTTGTAATTAATGAATTCTACTGGATCGAAAAATGGCCGAACTGCGGCGGAAAACTCTGAATATTTTGGCAATGGAGCCGAATTAAAAGGAACCTCTGGTTTGTTTTCATGTAAGAGTTGACCCACTGAGAAGAGACCGACTTTACAAAATGAACATATTCGAGCACAGCTGGATGGTTGTAGAGCTCCGTGCGTTGGCCTACAGCTCTTTGACCTGGATTGGGAAGGCTCCTTCGACTTTCCTATCTAAATGTGCCATTGTTACAAAGAATACGTATCTGGCGGCGCGATGGTGGTCACTCTTGGATCATATGGTGGTTCTCTTGTGATGTGTCATCCATATGGGTATCATAAAAAAGAAGCAAATGACATAATAGTGCAGAGCGAATATACAATGTATAATACAGATTAATGTCCACTCATCCCACTCACAAATAAGGAGCCCCAGCACTGGCTCTGAGTGGGTAGGCGCATTCGGGTCCTTTGCTTCTAAATTCGAAAGGTGACCCACACCCTTTAGATGGAAGGATCCTCTTCCAATGACGGTGTATGTGAAGACATAAAAACAAGTAAACTTCCTTGTGCAGGTCCGCTGATGCTGAAGTGGATATAATTACACAAAGGGTTAACTCACATTTGGTGGAGCTTATAGCCAAGCTCTAGGTGGGAACACCTATGGACTTATTCCCAGGTTAAGTCCATGAAAACCCTTAGGATTCAAAAACACCGGGGACTGGTGCAAGTAAAATTTTAATTTATTAAAACATAAAAGAAAGTAAACCTGGCACAGCCAGGTGACCAGGACGCGTTTCGCCACGTGCTGTGGCTTCCTCAGCTGGTTTACAGGTAATACCGGACAAGCTGTATATATTGTGTCCTCTTATTTGATAAAATTGTCCCCAGGTGTTTCAATAAACAATTGACGTGCGTTCCACACCTCCAATCACACTATTCCTGTGTTCCGAGTGGCTCCGCCATCTTGCGCATGCGCTCTGACAGCGCTTGCGTTCCGCATTGCGTGTCACGCTGCGCTTCCGGCCAGTCCATGCGTTCCACCATGTCCACTGTGAGCATAACAACAGGGATGACTCCCCGGTTCCCTCTCCATCCTCCTGACTTTGCATTGTAGCTATCGTTAATGTGCAGAATATAGTATAACTCTGTCAGGGGTGAGAGATGATAATTAGACCTTAACATAACTAAATATATTGAAAAGAACATATTGAAACTTCCCCAACTCCACATTATATGTGTACACGGATTAATACGTGCATATTAAGGCTAGGGTCAGACTGAGGCAGTGCGAACGCGCGTTCTGGCGCACATAATCACGGCCGCACTAGCAGCAGATGACGGGCAATGACAGCCAATATACGAAGTACGGTCGCACAAAAGTCCGGCTGCGCAACGCAAGTGGAAAATGAACGCATTTTTTCGAGAACGTTAAACCGCTGGTACTGACGTACAGAGTGCGCTGCGGCCGCATAGCAGCGTGTGTGCGTGATTAGGAGATGTCAGACGCTGCTAGTGTGCGGCCAACATAACGTTCAAACAGCCGGATTTCCCTAGACTTCTTTTCACCCCATCGTCATGAAATACGTCCAGAATTGCGCATCGTCTGACCACTTAAGCGTATTCCGTGAAAAAATGCGTGCGCACGCATCGACGTACATTTTGACGGTGGCTGCAGAAAATGCGCTCATCTGTCCCTAGCCTTAATATTGTTATTAATCTGGGGTGTGATTATTAAAGTGCGTAATGTAATATATTTAAAAGTTTGTAAAAACTATAGTGAAAATATAACTTTTATTGGACATATATTCGTGGGGATTCTCAAAATAGTGACATGTTATTTTGGAAACATGAATTAGTGTCTACATCATATGTACTAAATGTGCCATTGCCTTTTCCAATTGGATACTTTAGGAGAGAGGACAGCAACCTTGACCCACTATATCTTTTGAACCTACATTTCCCACATTGCTCAGTCAACTTAATGAGGGGCTGAGCATTATGGGATATGTAGCTCCAAAACATGTGGAGGGCCAAGGTTGCCGACCGCTGGTTTTTAAGAGTGAAGACCAGGGATCTCAAACTCTGTCTGCTCCCAGATGTTTCTGAACTACAACTCCCATGATTCACTGACCATCTATTGCATTCAAAGAAATCTGGGAATTGTAGGCAACCAACACCTGGGGAGGGGGGGGGGCGTACGTTTGAGGTCCCTAGTGTAGAGTTTGACCTCTAACCGCAGAAAGAGATTCAGTGAATTTTAACCTCATTATTCGGAATTTTTTTTACTAACAATTGTATGAATAGAAAGTTTGACTTACGATAAAATCTGGAATGTTCCATTGCTACACATATGTAAATATGCCCTCTGTTGTCAAAATCACTCAGTGTATAAAAGGGTTCTTGAGGGCTTTATTTGTTGGATTTTTTTTTTAGTCTTGGTCATTCGAAATGGACAAAAAGAGATGATTTACCCTTTGAGGTTTATTACCTTGAGCGATGTGGTATTGATGCTCCTGGCTAACTTGGGGTTAAAAATGTGATTGCAACTTTTTTGTGTTGCCACTGTCTTGGTAAAGGACACATGGAGCTGTTGTATTCCGTCAGTGTCCTCTGCTTTGCTATGTGCTCCAAGACAAGGACGCAAGCCACGAAATATGGATAAATCCTGTGAAAATTAAAGCATTTCTTGTGTTGACCCAGCGTGGTGATTGCAGTAAGGGCATATACTGTATAACATAAAGGGGGATCCATATAAATCAGAACCCAACATTTTTGTTATAGATCGTAAACGAATGTGTAGCGCTCACTCCCGGAGGAGTCGCTGAAATTGAACCTTGGGTCAGTCTCCCCGCACTAGGGAATAAATATACTCCAGCACCGTCGTGGATTTTATAAATTATATAGTTTACTAGAATAAATGGCATATAATGAATAACACGGTGTTCGTATATATATTTACAGTACTTCGTAATGCGGGAAACGCGCAGTGGAAAAGAAATACGATGCTTCGTAATTCGAGAAACGCGCAGCGGAAAAGAAAAGAAGAAAATATATCTTTAATCCCCTTTCTTGAGGTTGGGGAGTGAGTCCCGCACAGGTTATGTCCCAGAATGTACGTGTGTGTGTGTGTTATGGTACCCGGGTACAATATCCAACTGGCCAGTGAATTGCTTATGAGGTATCTTCGACTAGTCAAGTTGGGGCCCTGTGGGTTTTGGAAACAAACAGCATCGTGCTTTATTTTCACAACGGCCTGGAAGGCCTCTCACCCATCCGCCAGATAATTGATGCTCCACTCGACCCAGGACGTCTCTCCGCTCGATGTTGACTGGGGTTCTCTTGGTTACTGGATCCGCTGTCGGGCTTTCTGCACCTGCCGCAAGATGTCCAGCTCACCGCCTGCTCTCCCTATCCGATCGATCTGCGGTACTCCTAACTCGGGGTCTTCCAGCTTCCTCAATATCAGCACGGGTAGTCCTGTGAATCTCTGGGTCTTCCTCTGGTAAAGCTGAATAACCCGGTCTTTAGCTCTGTCAGGCCCCAGCTGCGCTCCGGCCTAGTCGCTGTCTCGTTCTGCTGCTCTGCGTCTTGCTCCTCTCACTCCCTGGCGCGCTCTGCCAGCCCTCTACACGAGGCTCAGGATGTAAGTCTCTGTGTCCCACCCACTTCCTGTGTCCGCTCTCAAAGCATGCCGGGAAATGTAGTCCCAATGTTCAATGTCTCTTATCGCGCTTGTCTCCCTCCGGTGGCCAAAAATAGGTACTGCCACGACAGGGAATTAAACCCAGCGCTACACTCTCCCCCTCCTAGAACTCTTGGGTCTCTCCAAGGAGGTACAACAGTTGCATTACATTTCAACACAGTTTAGGCAACATATACAGGCTCAGCAGCAAGCATACAGTGGGTTAGATACACTTCCTCAAGTTGACTCATGCTTTGGGCTACCTCAGCTAACATAGCAGACACTTCGGGCAACCATCGCACTGTGGTGACGGCCTCTTCAGTGCTATGTCCTGGTGAGTCGTAGGTGAGTCGCTGGGGCGGTCGAACAGAGCGTTTTGGTTCTGGCTCAATCAGTTCCTCTTCAGGTGGAAGTACTATAGGCGCTGGTTCTGTTCTTCTTCCTACCACTGGAGCAGACATCTCTTCGGAGTATGATCCTTCCAGTGAAGGCATAGAACTGTAGTCATAAGATTCGACTTCAGGAACTACAGGGATTGCAATAGTGTCAGGAACTTCTAACTGAAATTCAGGAGCTTCAGGCCTCAAATTACTTTCCCACCGTTCAGGAACCGCGATAACCTCTTCAGGCTCCGGTGAGCGCATCCAGTCCAGACAAAAACTCTCTTCCTCACTGTCCCTTTCGCTCTCTTCGACAGCCCGGGTCTGCTGAGACCGAGTAATGGGAGGCAAACGTGGAGCAGGCGGATTTGGCAGAGAAAGTTCGTCCCCAACTGGTATCCTCACAGCCTCTCTCAAAGGTAACAAATGATTCCGGTGCCAGTTCTTAAGAGGCCCAGCCTTTCCATCCGGCCGGATTTGATACACCGGCAGACCCGGCAGTTGCTTGCAGACAATGTAGACTTGAGAACTCCATCTATCCACCAACTTTTGCCTCGCAGCAGCACCCAAGTTCTTCAACAAAACCCTATCACCGGGTTGTAGATCCTGTATCCGAACTTTCAAGTCATAGTTCCTTTTGTTCCTTTGCTCCCTGTTTCCTGAGGTCAAACGGGCCTGTTCAAACGCAGAGGCCAGATTCTTTCGAAGTCTATCCACGTAATTTCTATGGGAAGCTACCGACGTCTGGTCTAGAGATAACCCAAATGCCAAATCAACCGGCAGTCGAGCTTCTATTCCGAACATAAGACGGTACGGTGAGTATCCAGTGGCGTCACTCTCCGTACTGTTATATGCATGCACCAGAGTAGCTATGTGACGACTCCAACTCTGCTTCTCTGTGTTTGACAATGTCCCCAGCATATTTAGCAGCGTGCGATTAAACCTTTCAGGCTGAGCATCACCTTGAGGGTGATATGGTGTAGTTCGGGTCTTTTGGATTCCCAACAGTTCCAACAATTGCCCAACAAGTCGGCTTTCAAAGTCTCTACCCTGATCAGAGTGTATTCTCCTTGGTAGGCCGTAGTGAACAAAGAACTTCTCCATCAGAACCTTTGCTACAGTCGGAGCGCGTTGGTCTCTCGTGGAAAAGGCTTGGGCGTAACGTGTGAAGTGATCAGTCACTACTAAAATATTCCCTTGCCCACTAGCATCCAGCTCTAAGCACAGGAAGTCAATGCACACCAAATCCATGGGTCCCTGACTTTGAGATGGCTCATTGGAGCGGTTCGGGTCGGTAGGGTCTTCCTCTGAATACACCTCAGACATGAATGGCAATAACTTTCCACTTCAGCTCTCATGCAAGGCCAATAGAACCTGTCTCGCACCAGCTTAAAAGTCCTTTCAGCGCCCAAATGTCCATGCTCATTGCTCATCATGTAGCGATCACAGTACACTCTCCCTATGTTTAGTGGGAAGGAATAACTGTTGGGTCTCTTCAGCATTGGTTGAGGGGCCCCTTCGGTAGACCACCCCATCCAACATCTTCAACCGTTCCCACTCTTTGTAGACCAATCTGGCTCCATCTGGGGAATTGGTCAGCAGAATTTCACGCTGGTTCGCAGTTAGGGCCTTTATGGTTAACGCAATTAAAGAGTCTCTGGCCTGATCAGCTTTCAGGTCCTGTTTTGAAAAGGTAGGTAGACTTTCATCCCTCAATTGCGTAGGGTTGCAGTAGAACTCTGGAACAGCCGCAGCCATGACTCCTATGGCCTCCGCTTCAATCCCTCCCTTGACCCGGCGCTCTGCTCCTTGACACAAAGCTTGGACCCCGTCTGGAGTTAACTGAGTCCATTCTGTAGCGTAGGGTCTTCTCGACAAAGCATCAGCATCTCGATTATTCACCCCAGGGCGATACTTCAGGCTGAACCGAAACCCTGACAGAGCGGCCAACCACTGATGTCCCGTTGCGTCCAGTTTCGCAATAGTAAGGATGTAGGTAAGAGGATTGTTATCCGTCTTTATCACAAACTCAGCTCCATACAGATAGTCCTTTAGCTTGTCTACCACTGCCCACTTTAAGGCTAGGAACTCCAACTTGTGGGTAGGGTAGTTCTTCTCTGAAGGCGTAAGGCTCCGGCTCACGTACGCTACAGGCCTCAGCAATCCACCATACTCTTGATACAGGACTCCTCCTAGACCTTCTCTGCTGGCATCCACATGTAACTCATACGGCTTGTGAGGCTCCGCGTAGGCCAAGACAGGAGCTCGAGTTAGACTTTCTTTCAGCTTCAAGAAAGCACCTTCACATTGACTAGTCCATTCTCCCTGTATGGACTCTCGAGCTTTCCTTGGTCCTTGAGCTGACGGGTTTCGGTCAGAGACCTTGCAGCCTTCTTCTGTGGTTTCCTTCTGTAGGAGTTTGTTCAGTGGTTGAGCTATTTTTGCGAATCCTCCTACAAATCTTCGATAATAGGAACAGAACCCCAAGAAAGATCTAAGTTCAGTGACGTTTCGGGGTCTAGGCCAAGAAGCTACGGCCTCCAACCTCCGAGGATCTGTCGAGACACCTTCTGCTGAGACCACATGTCCCAAATACGTAGCAGACGGTAGACAGAATTGACATTTCTCCAGAGACAGTTTCAGTCCCTCTTCATGGAGCCTCTTCAAGACCTTCTCCAAACGTTGCTCATGTTCTTCCAGAGTCTTCCCGAACACAATTATGTCATCCAGGTACACTAATACTTCGATCAGATTCATGTCCCCGACTGTCTTCTCCATTAACCGTTGGAACGTGGCTGGAGCCCCCGTAAGGCCTTGAGGCATTCTGTTGAATTCAAAGAACCCTAGTGGACAGATGAATGCAGTCTTCTCTTTGTCTTCAGGATGCATTGGTATCTGGTGATACCCACTTCGCAGGTCTAGTACACTAAACCATTTTGCTCCAGACAAACACTGTAAGGCATCTTCTATCCGAGGAGTACAATATTGGTCTGGGATGGTTCTCCAATTCAGCGTGCGATAGTCTATGCATAGGCGGACAGAACCATTCTTCTTCCGGACCATCACTATTGGAGATGCGTATGGACTCCTGGACTCTTGGATCACCTTGGTTCTTTGCAATTCATTCAGCTGTTCTCACAGATCATCCAAGTCTCCCAGCGGAACTCGTCTTGACCTTTCACGAAACGGCTTGTCTTCTTGTAATCGAATGCAGTGCTCAGTACTTTTAGCTAGGCCTACGTCGAACTCATCTTTCGAGAACAATTCTCTCCACTTTAGAACTTGAGACTGAAGACGTTTCTTCCATTCAGGTGAAATGGGAGCGTCCTTGGGGTAGAATCTTTCATCTGGAATCTCTTTATCCACTCCCCCTCCTAAATCAGTAGGAGAGAGAGGCGTAGCAGACGCTACTTGCCCGATAGGCATTCGTGCTTTAAGGACTACTGGAGAATCAGACACATTGCACACGCTGACTGAGACTCTTCCTCGTGTTCTTTTCAAAGCTTTAGTGGAGATTATTTCAGGAATTACTTCGACTCCGGCTTCACTCCCATGATTAAAATCGGTTTCCAGTACCACATAGGGACCTGGTTGCGATCCGTTCAACTTGACTGAAGCCCGGAAGCTCGCTACTTCTCCTGCTTGCAGAACCTTCTCTGTTCCTTCCAATCTCCATAGGCGCCCCACTTCGGCAGGTGCCTTCTGTTCTTCGACCATCCTCTGATAGACTGGACGTAACATTGGGTGTACTCCTTGAGTAGAACCTTCTTCCAATACGATAGGTGTCAGGAGACGTCGCACCAAATCAGTATTGTCCCCACTATCATGGAACTCCTGTTTGCCCCTGAAGGCCGAGGACACACAATGGCCAATGCATCACAACCTCCGGACTGTCCGATGACTTCGGATCCGATCTCCAACTTCACCTGTAGATACCCGTCATAAGGGAGTTTCTCAGTTCCAATACCCCAGATTTCCAGGTCCTTCAATTTCTGTAGAGGAAGGTGCTTCAAGTGTTTCTCGTAGAAGTCTCGGTAGATCAATGTCACTTGAGCCCCTGAATCCAACAGGGCTTTCGTTGTAGACTCCCTCTACTTGGATTGGCACAATAGGAGAAGGACCTATCAGCTGGTCAGGAAACTTGGTGGTGGCACCAGGACACTTAGACCCAGTTTGTGTACCCTGGCCTTCTTCTTGGCCCGTGTAGGTTTTGGGTGTGCATTGCTTCCCCATGACGTAGGTCCGGATGCTAAGGGAGTGACTCTTTCAGTCCTGGCAGGCTCAGCAGTTGGCCAGACTTTGAGCCCTCTCGCCCTCTTAGTCCTGGCTTGATTTTTGGAGCGGGTGTCAACCTTCGGGCACCTAGGTTGCTCCTTCACTTGTGCCCTCTGGCGTTTCCCACCGGTGAGGTAGATAACAGTCCTTCCAAGGCTTTCAACAACTCCTCTACTCTATTTCCTTCAGGCTTTTGGCTTTTGCATTGTGCGCGGAAATGGCCCATTTCTCCACAACTGAAACACCTCTTCTTTGAAGACGGAGACACATTCACCCGCTGTGATTCGGTTGAAGGACCCTGGCTAGACGCCACAGCAACTCCGGTTGTCTGCATGTCAGTAAGGAACTTCTGCATCTCTGTCTGTGTCTCTGTCACCTTCAACAATACTCGGCACAGTTCCGCGTACGCTTGTTGCAGTTCAGCTTGAGCTTCTTGTACCTCCTTAACAGTTTTTCGCAACTCGCCTTGTGCAGAGAGGCTTAATTCTTTGACAGCCTTCTCTGTGGATTTAAAAGCGATCAGATGCTCTTGTTCGTCCACGTCGGATCCGTAGGTATCCAACGAGTCGCTTTCAGGCTGCAAACAGTCGTTATGCCTCACAGGTTGCGCGTAAGCTCTTTCTCCTCGCCTGAAGGATTTTTCTTCCAGTAAAGCCTCCTCCTCTCTGACAGCTCGGATCAGTTCCAGGTACTTCAGTTCTTGATTACCTTCTCTGCTTCTCAGCTGCAGCATCACTGGATCTAGAGGTTGAGAGCCCCTCAGGATCTGTTTTATTCTGATCTTATCCACTTCAGTCGGTTCGGCCCCTTTCTTGAGGAGAATCTGGTGCAGAATCTTATCTAGGCGCCTCATATATTCGGTCATTCTCTCACCTTTCCGCTGGTAGGTGTGTTCATACTGATATACGAGCTCTGCAGCCTTTTCCGTTCGCCCAAAAACTTCCTCCAGAACATTTAAATAATCTAAAGCAGTGCAGTCTTTCTTACTCAATTTTAAGTTTCTTACAGCTTCTGACACAGGTCCCTTTAAAGAAACATACGTGTCAGAGGTATCTGGGTTCTCTTTAATGTCCAGAATTAACCCCCGATGATCTGGTGTCAGCGCGGCCACGGCCTGGCGAATCTGATCTTCGGCCCAAGTGACTGCAGGAATATCCATGACTATACAAAATTCTAACTGACTACTGTGCTCCTCACACCATTCGGCAGCAGTGTCTGGATCCATATTTAACCCTTTAGATGCGGTTTTTCCAGAGACTGGATCCCGGAAACGAGCCCCCACGTGTAGCGCTCACTCCCGGAGGAGCCGCTGAAATTGAACCTCGGGTCAGTCTCCCCGCACTAGGGAATAAATATACTCCAGCACCGTCGTGGATTTTATAAATTATATAGTTTACTAGAATAAATGGCATATAATGAATAACACGGTGTTCGTATATATATTTACAGTACTTCGTAATGCGGGAAACGCGCAGCGGAAAAGAAATACGATGCTTCGTAATTCGAGGAACGCGCAGCGGAAAAGAAATACGATGCTTCGTAATTCGAGAAACGCGCTGCGGAAAAGAGAAAATACAAGGCTTCGTAATTCGAGAAACGCGCAGCGGAAAAGAAAAGAAGAAAATATATCTTTAATCCCCTTTCTTGAGGTTGGGGAGTGAGTCCCGCACAGGTTATGTCCCAGAATGTACGTGTGTGTGTGTGTTATGGTACCCGGGTACAATATCCAACTGGCCAGTGAATTGCTTATGAGGTATCTTCGACTAGTCAAGTTGGGGCCCTGTGGGTTTTGGAAACAAACAGCAGCGTGCTTTATTTTCACAACGGCCTGGAAGGCCTCTCACCCATCCGCCAGATACTTGATGCTCCGCTCGACCCAGGACGTCTCTCCGCTCGATGTTGACTGGGGTTCTCTTGGTTACTGGATCCGCTGTCGGGCTTTCTGCACCTGCCGCAAGATGTCCAGCTCACCGCCTGCTCTCCCTGTCCGATCGATCTGCGGTACTCCTAACTCGGGGTCTTCCAGCTTCCTCAATATCAGCGTGGGTAGTCCTGTGAATCTCTGGGTCTTCCTCTGGTAAGGCTGAATAACCCGGTCTTTAGCTCTGTCAGGCCCCAGCTGCGCTCCGGCCTAGTCGCTGTCTCGTTCTGCTGCTCTGCGTCTTGCTCCTCTCACTCCCTGGCGCGCTCTGCCAGCCCTCTCCACGAGGCTCAGGATGTAAGTCTCTGTGTCCCACCCACTTCCTGTGTCCGCTCTCAAAGCATGCCAGGAAATGTAGTCCCAATGTTCAATGTCTCTTATCGCGCTTGTCTCCCTCCGGTGGCCAAAAATAGGTACTGCCACGACAGGGAATTAAACCCAGCGCTACAAATGTATGGAAATCAACGAGAGTTTCAGAAAGAGTACCTCCTCTTATGTTGAGCACATCACATCACAGTGTCTCAGCATTGCATTATCAGTGTTTTGGATCTCGTTCCTAATGTTATCCGCTAATGCATCCATCGTGCAGGGCTTGTTCCTTCACATAGCCCCACAAAAAGAAGTCTGGGTTGGGAAGATCGGGAGAACAGAATGGCCACAGGTTCTCGGTAACATCACAGTCCTACAAAAATCTTTGGATTGTCGCCGTTGACTCGTGTGATATGCGGCATGTAACGTAATAAGTTTGCACAATAAGCGCACATCCAAAAAGTAAGGCACTTTGTTCCATGGGATGGCTGTGCCGTCAACAAGCAGCTGTTTCCAGCACGTGCTGTAATGGGATATGCTCAACATAAGAGGAGGTACGTTTCCTGAATCTCTAATTTTAATTAATTTGTTTATGATCTACTAATTTGTTTGTTTTGTGTCTACCCTGTAGAATAATTTAACGATCAGTGAACAAGGGATGAGATATCGCATTGATCTTTAAGACCAATCCATCCCCTGATTCTTTAATCAAAAAATAAGTATTTTTCACCCCAAAAATGGGTCTGAGGTCTAAAAAAAGGGGATTTTAGTGAAAGAAATCCCTGCAGCTTCGCCATGCAATTTGTTTGGCTATGCAAATTTTGTAGCATAGGATCAAGAAATTGTGCATCGATCGTGACTTGCGCACTTTACGAGCGCAAGTTCTGTAGCACCTGCACAGAACGATGGATCAGAGCTACACGCGCATGCATAGATTCGATCAATTAGCCGCCTCTCTGAGAACGCTCGCTACAATGACTGGTGTCAGAGGGTGATGTCAGCTGCTCTCTGCGTGTGACATCGTTAGTGACCGTTCTGGTGACCGGGAGCTGGGAAATTCAAAAATCCCGGCTACTGGTGACACTTGGTGGGGTGGAGAAAACTCTTCCACTTCGCCCCCTGATTTCACCAGATTGTCGGAGCTGGGGGGGGGGGAGAGAAGGGAGGCACTCATCACATCCTGACCACTTCAAAAAGCTAAAGCGGTCAGGATGGGTAGAGTGTCCCTTCAAGATGACCAAACCCACCTCTTCGAAGGGGTCATCTCCATGTCTTATCCAATGGGCACTAATCCCGGCCGTGATTAACACCAGATCCAGATGGAGCCAATAGTCTTCTACTGACAAATGACAATTAAAACATCAAAGCACATTTTTTTTGTCAAAACACCTTTTCTCAAGACTTTAAAAAACACCAAAAACGATGGAACGCCAGCGATAAAGAGAACCTTTTAAATATCCAACCGCATCAAGGAGCAGACGCTGTTGGAGAAGTCATCGTTCCTCCTGGTGTCCTGCTGTCTTCATTTCGTGGAGCGACCGTGCAGCGAACGAGTTAAGAGAAGGAACGAATGCCGCTACCAAATGTCATTTTCCCAGTTGGAAAGCGAGCCTGAAATAGCCTGGCAAACAGAGGATGGCAATGACACAGGCAGAAGGACATGTTTTGTGCCCGCTTCTCGAGATGCTTGAACACTTAGTCCGAGAGAGAGAGCGGGTGAGAGGAGGGAGTGTGGGGGACCGCGCATAGAAAGACGAGAGATGGTAGCGAGCGAATAAAAGGCATACTCAACCATTCAGAGTCAGAAATAGACCGTAGCGAGCCTAAGTGCCGACTGCAACCAGCAAGCGGGCGCTTGCCATTCCAGCAGATTGTTCCCGGTAATTTATATTGATGGCGTCTCTCAAAGCACAGACTTGTTTACAATATTGAGCGAGAACATCGTGTCTCCGGCTCCATTCATGTCCGCGTTCTCCCTTGGTAGGTTGCCCCAACCAGTAGACTGTACCCGCGACCCTCCCCCGGCCAGTACACACTCTTTGGGTCTTGACGATTTTAGAGCTAAAGGCACATCATGGGGCAGACTAGATGGACCGAAAGGTTCTTATATGCCGACATATTCTATGTTTTACATTGTGCAGCCCCTGGCACTGAGCGTAAAGAAGAACGTGTACGTTATAAGTGATGAAGGAATGACATTCCAAAACACCCTACAGATAGGACCCTCTTCCAAGTCAATCAGTGGCGATCGCACCTGGGGCAGTCAGTCACTTTACCACCTGTGAACATGGCGTTACGTGTTGGGATTTATATTGTATTGTCAAGCCTACACAAAAATCCACAGCCTGAGGTCCTTCCATGAGTTTGGTTTTATAGGACCCATGTCTGGTGGTGGGATCTACAGCATATAGTAAGGCAGGCCTCAAAATTTCAAGTTCCAAGCTACTAGCCAGGCCTTAAGAGTTACTCGCCACTAGTTGCCCCACCTAACTCCTATACAGCCCTACCTCTGCATTCCCACTCGCCGTCATGTAACTTCCACTCGCCAAATGCGAGCAGGCGAGTGGAAATTTTGAGGCCTGTAGTACGGGACATATAAATTGCAGCCTGCAAAGGGACAGCCGGTCTAAAAGGGCTGATTTAGCTCCCTGAGTACAAGGGATTAGTTCCACCCAGGTCACACAACTCTAGCTCCCACCAATGCTTTTCAATAAGTACAGCATTGAGAGTCATTGGTTTGCTTGGACGCTTGGACAACCATCCAGGTTCCTGTGGTCACATGACTGCTGTAGCTTGCAGGAAGCTAACAGCTTGTCACATTTGGGCAAGAATGTCCAGAGTGGCTTTATGTTGTTGCATCCTCTAACTCAGGGATGTCAAGCTCTGGCGCTCCCAGATGTTGATGAATGCTTGAAATGCAATAGATGATCATGGGAGCTGTAGATCAGAAACATTGGGGAGGGGGCAACCCTACCCTAACCTATGCGTGAAGCTATCTAGTGGAGCATTACACCAGCATGGAGGGTGTCTGCTCTCCTCTGATGTTTGATGTAAAAAATTGTGAGAAATTATAGACTTCATTTGCATATCCTACCCATAATTCCTTGCTCCATATTGGCAGTGTAGGAAAGAAGCTCTGTGAACACAGCAAGTCACCGATCTGCTCAGACCTTTTAGATGTTTTACACAATGATTTATAGTATTTCTTTAAATTTGTGCAGCGGGGGATCTTAATCAAACATTTTTCTCAGTCACCGTAAATGTAACAGTTAGACAAAAATATATATATTAAAAAAAAAGTGCCAGCTTTTCAGTCCGACTAGTGAAGAAAGCCTAGAACCTGGACTGGAGACAATCAGGAGATTAGAAGGATCAGGACAAGAACTAAGGGCGCCGTAAAGATTTTGAATGTTGTCACCGATCCGAGACCCGATTTCGCCAAGTGTCGGTTACCGGGAAGCCCTGAGCCTTCCTCTGTCCCTGGCGGAGGCCGTGATTTATCTCTCACCAGGATGTCATGTTGACTCTGGGAGCCGGCCCAGAGAGAAAGTTTACTCTCGGCCCTCGCTTCGGTTTCCGGCCGAGAAAGAGGAAGCGAAAGTGATTAAGAGACGAACTGAGGAGCGAGCCAGAGGAGTAAACACGGCCGAGGCCTGGCGAGGCTTTACCACTTTTCCACCCATTGTTTTACAGAAAATAATGAAAATGAGAAAAAATAAATACATAAAAAGAATGGAGGGTTCTAAATAAATAAATTAGAATTTCCACACGGACGGGTTTCAGGAAACGCCGAAAGGCCAGGCGCATCTCCGTATGTGTGAGGCGTCGCGCCGAAAACGGTCACTTTGCCACGAACGATAAATAAATAGAGGAAAAATATTATCCTGTTAATGTTATAAACGTAAAAACCTGTTATTTCAAAATAATGTGTGTTTATTCGATAAGGCTGGTCCATTCACTAACGGGGGGGGGGGCAATCATTCCTGAGGACTGACCGACATTATCCAATGGAATCCTCCTCATAAAGAAACACTGAGGACAAACACAAACCTAGATATATAGGGGAGCCCCTAAAAACACACCCTGAATATATGGAGGAGTCCCTAAAAAGACACCCGCACACCCTGAATATATGGAGGAACCCCTAAAAAGACACCCACACACCCTGAATATATGGAGGAGCCCCTAAAAAGACACCCACACACCCTGAATATATGGAGGAACCCCTAAAAAGACACCCGCACACCCTGAATATATGGAGGAGCCCCTAAAAAGACACCCACACACCCTGAATATATGGAGAACCCCTAAAAAGACACCCACGCACACCCTGAATATATGGAGGACCCCTAAAAAGACACCCGCACACCCTGATATATGGAGGAGCCCCTAAAAAGACACCCGCACACCCTGAATATATGGAGGAGCCCCTAAAAAGACACCCGCACACCCTGAATATATGGAGGAACCCCTAAAAAGACACCCGCACACCCTGAATATATGGAGGAGCCCCTAAAAAAGACACCCGCACACCCTGAATATATGGAGGAGACCCTAAAAAGACACCCGCACACCCTGAATATATGGAGGAGCCCCTAAAAAAGACACCCACACACCCTGAATATATGGAGGAGCCCCTAAAAAGACACCCCCACACCCTGAATATATGGAGGAGCCCCTAAAAAGACACCCGCACACCTGAATATATGGAGGAGCCCCTAAAAACACACCCGCACACCCTGAATATATGGAGGAACCCCTAAAAAGACACCCGCACAACCCTGAATATATGGAGGAACCCCTAAAAACACACCCGCACACCTGAATATATATAGAGGAGCCCCTAAAAATACACCCAACACCCTGAATATATGGAGGAGCCCCTAAAAACACCTGCACACCCTGAATATATGGAGGAACCCCTAAAAAGACACCCGCACACCCTGAATATATGGAGGAGCCCCTAAAAAAAAATAACGAACCCGCACACCCTGATATATGGAGGAGACCCTAAAAAACCACCTGAATATGACACCGCACACCCTGAATATATGGAGGAGCCCCTAAAAAAGACACCCGCACACCCTGAATATATGGAGGAGCCCCTAAAAAAAACCCGCAACACCGCACACTGAATATATGGAGGAGCCCCTAAAAAGACACCCGCACACCCTGAATATATGGAGGAGCCCCTAAAAACACCTGCACACCCTGAATATATGGAGGAGCCCCTAAAAATAGGGACACTAATAGAGCAGAGGAGAGAAGAAGTTGGGGGTTAAGTACAGGCAGTTGGGCTGGGGTGGCAGTTGGTGAATACACTGTTAATTGTAACATGGCTCGGTGTTAACCAGCCAATGCTTTTTTATTTTATACCAGCCAGAGCTGTGCCGCGTCGCCCAGTACTAATTAGCGTTAATTAAGTGGTAACATAAGAACACTGAAAGCTCTAACGTTGACGTCGCTCACGATGGTTAATTTGTAGAAAACCACAAAGCACATTAATCACACAAATATTTTGTCATGTAAATAATCTTTATTACTGTAAATATTAATTAAACACCGAGAAGCAGCCGATACAGGACGGTCACGTGACCAACACAAATAATGAGCAAAGTGCAATCGCACAGAGACACTCAATGAAAGCATAATAGGTGAAAATATACACAATGCTGTACCACTGTGTTTTATTGCTGTGGAGCTCTGTGATATGCTCATACACACTGCACATTACTGTGAGTTTTATTGCTGTGGAGCTCTGTGATATGCTCATACACACTGCACATTACTGTGAGTTTTATTGCTGTGGAGCTCTGTGATACGCTCATACACACTGCACATTACTGTGAGTTTTATTGCGTGTGGAGCTCTGTGATACGCTCATACACACTGCACATTACTACTGTGAGTTTTATTGCTGTGGAGCTCTGTGATACTCTCATACACACTGCACATTACTGTCAGTTTTATTGCTGTGGAGCTCTGTGATACGCTCATACACACTGCACATTACTGTGAGTTTTATTGCTGTGGAACTCTGTGATACGCTCATACACACAGCACATTACTGTGAGTTTTATTGCTGTGGAGCTCTGTGTTATGCTCACACACAGCGCACATTACTGTGAGTTTTATTGCTGTGGAGCTCTGTGTTATGCTCATACACACAGCACATTACTGTGAGTTTTATTGCTGTGGAGCTCTGTGATTCGCTCATACACACTGCACATTACTGTGAGATTTATTGCTGTGGAGCTCTGTGTTATGCTCACACACAGTGCACATTACTGTGAGTTTTATTGCTGTGGAGCTCTGTGATACGCTCATACACACAGCACATTACTGTGAGTTTTATTGCTGTGGAGCTCTGTGATTCGCTCATACACACTGCACATTACTGTGAGATTTATTGCTGTGGAGCTCTGTGTTATGCTCACACACAGTGCACATTACTGTGTGTTTTATTGCTGTGGAGCTCTGTGATTCGCTCATACACACTGCACATTACTGTGAGATTTATTGCTGTGGAGCTCTGTGTTATGCTCACACACAGTGCACATTACTGTGAGTTTTATTGCTGTGGAGCTCTGGGATTCGCTCATACACACTGCACATTACTGTGAGATTTATTGCTGTGGAGCTCTGTGTTATGCTCACACACAGTGCACATTACTGTGAGTTTTATTGCTGTGGAGCTCTGTGTTATGCTCATACACACTGCACATTACTGTGAGTTTAAATCATGCCTGTTCCTTACCATGACATGTCTTGTCGCGTCCACATTGAACATAAACAACACTAAAACCTTTTCTGTTAAACCCCTGTGGGATCACCTAATCACCGTGACATGTCTGTGTGACAGCGGCTGAGTGATTAATGCCTTATTTTTTACTGACATCACTCCCTCAACTATTTTTACAAAGTCGTTTAATGTTTAATATGTAAACAGACCGCGCTCCGTAATGACTTATGACTCATTGTGGCTGCTCCCATTGCGATGATGTCACTGTGTGCGCAGCAAGTCGTCGCCTGTCTAGAGCCCACCTATCTCTTATCCTGAAAGATTCGTTAATTTGCTGAATTCATAGATTTGCAGCTTTTCTATTTTCTTGCATTGCTTAGAAAAATGAGAGTTACATTCCGCAGCGCAAACAATGCAAACAAATCCACCTGAATCCCGAGATAACCCTACACGACTCCCCTCCTGTACCATCCAACACCCCAACTCTGACCTCATACTCTGATTAGTGACATTCCCAGCATACAGTTCTTAAAGGGCCAGTACCACCAAATAATGCCATGTCCTTATTGTGTTTATTTGATGTTGCTGATATCTTACAAGTTTTGTTTTTCTCTTGTTTAGAAAATATTTTCCTCTATATGTGTCACTGGGCGCATCCATTGTGTGATATTTTCCTCTATATGTCACTGGGTGCATCCATTGTGTGATATTTCCCTCTATATGTGTCACTGGGTGCATCCATTGTGTGATATTTCCCTCTATATGTGTCACTGGGTGCATCCATTGTGTGATATTTTCCTCTATGTGTCACTGGGTGCATCCATTGTGTGATATTTTCCTCTATATGTGTCACTGGGTGCATCCATTGTGTGATATTTTCCTCTATATGTCACTGGGTGCATCCATTGTGTGATATTTTCCTCTATATGTGTAACTGGGTGCATCCATTGTGTGATATTTTCCTCTATATGTGTCACTGGGCGCATCCATCGTGTGATATTATCCTCTATATGTGTCACTGAGTGCATCCATTGTGTGATATTTTCCTCTATATGTGTCACTGGGTGCATCCATTGTGTGATATTTTCCTCTATATGTGTCACTGGGTGCATCCATTGTGTGTTATTTTCCTCTATATGTGTCACTGGGTGCATCCATTGTGTGATATTTTCCTCTATATGTGTCACTGGGTGCATCCATTGTGTGTTATTTTCCTCTATATGTGTCACTGGGCGCATCCATTGTGTGATATTTTCCTCTATATGTCACTGGGTGCATCCATTGTGTGATATTTTCCTCTATATGTGTCACTGGGTGCATCCATTGTGTGATATTTTCCTCTATATGTGTCACTGGGTGCATCCATTGTGTGATATGTTCCTATATATGTGTCACTGGGTGCATCCATTGTGTGATATTTTCCTCTATATGTGTCACTGGGCGCATCCATTGTGTGATATTTTGTGTTGTATCTTTCCATCACTTGCTCTTCACTGTGTGGCTTTGGCAATAGAATGGAGTGAATGGGTCAGCCCCCCGACTCATATCATTGTATTGTGTGGGATGTATTCAAAGGACATCACCAGGGGGAGATTGGAAATCTTTTAAGCTCCCTATCTTATCTCTTTCAGCTGCCAGCTCTTATCTTTGGTAGCTTAGAGACCACAACACACCCCCTTCAGCCTTAACTAAACATTCCCTCCTCCACCTTATAAACTGTTAAATACTCTATAGTATAAAGCACAGCCACAAAGTAATAATTGTGCACAGATTTTGGAAAATGTTGCATCATGGGAAAAAATCCACAAAACAGAGGATAAAAAAGCCTAACTTTATTTTTTCTTTTTATATGCAATTACATGATGTTTTTTGGGGGTTGGGTGGGGTTATTTATTCATCCTCCTCCATATACCTGTTCAGTGTATATTTTTTAGAAAAGAATGTAGAAATCCTTGTTGTTACCCTGATCGTCTGGTCAGGTCCAAGCTTAGTTGTCCTCGTTTTCTTGCCTTTGGGTAATAATTAATTTGCTCAAAAAATAGAGAAAGCAAAACCTGGGGCACAGAGTGAAGGTACAATCCGTTACTGTATTACAACAAAGTTTGGCCACGTAGTAACGGATATTAACCCAAATGCGCCATGTGAAACGATGGTCAAAATGTCTCAAACAAATACATCAGCATCTCCAACGCATTTCGCACCTATAAAAACCTTTAAGACTGGGCTGGCAAACTCACAGCCTCCATGATGTCTACAAATTCATTCAATGCAATAGATGGCCCGGGAATCATGGGAGTTGTAGTTCAGAACCATCGGGGGCGGAATTTGACAGCCCTGCCTCAACAATTACAAGATGTGAAACGCGTTGGGATTGCTTGCTGCCCTGCGCATTTGCTTTTATACACTTTCATTTGTTTTTTACACAATAGACTTAAGATAATAATAAAATCATTTATACCAGTAATTCGTTTCATAGATATTCAGGTTTGTTTAGCATTTTTTTTATACTTTTATTCATGGGGTGCTGCTGTCAGCTCAATGTCCAGAACTTCATGATGTACAAATATTATTATCGTCAGTCTTTAGTTCTTTGTTTACCAATAAAGTGCTTTATTTGATTTTTATTTTGTTATGTGAGATATGTTTAGTTGTTCTTTTATATTTGTGTGCATGCAGCATGCGTCACGTTGTTTTCGCTCCTCCTGGAAGCCTTGGTTTCACAGTAAATCCATGTGGATCTGCTCTGCCTCCCTGTTAGTAATTACATTGTGTTAGGACATGCTGGAACCCAGCTGCTTTCACTGTTTGAGCAGATAAGGTGTTCCCCTGTGTTAACATGTAATTAAACTCCTGTTTTTTATTATTTATCTGGGTATGTGTTTTATGTAGCTGTGATAGAAGTAGTGTTTGTTTTATAGGGACTGTACACGTCCAACAATCACTCTAACCACACTTAACCAAGTGAAGTTGCAAGAAGTCATCATTATATACAGTTATTGTTGGAGGCAATTATTGATGCAAGCTGTTGTCATTGTTGTTGTTGTATGCAATTATGTTGCTGGCAGTTGGTGTTGTTCGCAGGCAGTTGTTACAGGCAGTTATTGTTGCAGGCAGTTGTTGGTATTCTTGCAGGCAGTTGTTACTGGCAGTTATTGTTGCAGGCAGTTGTTACAGGCAGTTATTGTTGCAGGCAGTTGTTGGTATTCTTGCAGGCAGTTGTTACTGGTAGTTATTGTTGCAGGCAGTTGCTACAGGCAGTTATTGTTGCAGGCAGTTGTTGGTATTGTTGCAGGCAGTTGTTACTGGCAGTTATTGTTGCAGGCAGTTGCTACAGGCAGTTATTGTTGCAGGCAGTTGTTGGTATTGTTGCAGGCAGTTGTTGGTATTCTTGCAGGCAGTTGTTACTGGTAGTTATTGTTGCAGGCAGTTGCTACAGGCAGTTATTGTTGCAGGCAGTTGTTGGTATTGTTGCAGGCAGTTGTTACTGGCAGTTATTGTTGCAGGCAGTTGCTACAGGCAGTTATTGTTGCAGGCAGTTGTTGGTATTGTTGCAGGCAGTTGTTACTGGCAGTTATTGTTGCAGGCAGTTGCTACAGGCAGTTATTGTTGCAGACAGTTGTTGGTATTGTTGCAGGCAGTTGTTACTGGCAGTTATTGTTGCAGGCAGTTATTGTTGCAGACAGTTGTTGGTATTGTTGCAGGCAGTTGTTACTGGCAGTTATTGTTGCAGGCAGTTGCTACAGGCAGTTATTGTTGCAGGCAGTTGTTACAGGCAGTTATTGTTGCAGGCAGTTGTTGGTATTGTTGCAGGCAGTTGTTACAGGCAGTTATTGTTGCATAGAGTTGTTGGTATTGTTGCAGGCAGTTGTTACAGGCAGTTATTGTTGCAAGCAGTTGTTACAGGCAGTTATTGTTGCAGGCAGTTATTGTTGCATAGAGTTGTTGGTATTGTTGCAGGCAGTTGTTACAGGCAGTTATTGTTGCATAGAGTTGTTGGTATTGTTGCAGGCAGTTGTTACAGGCAGTTATTGTTGCATAGAGTTGTTGGTATTGTTGCAGGCAGTTGTTACAGGCAGTTATTGTTGCATAGAGTTGTTGGTATTGTTGCAGGCAGTTGTTACAGGCAGTTATTGTTGCATAGAGTTGTTGGTATTGTTGCAGGCAGTTGTTGGTAATGTTGAAGGCAGTTGTTACAGGCAGTTATTGTTGCAGTTAGGTGGTCGGCCACTAGAGCACTGATGGCTGACCTTAGCACCCCAGACATTTTAGAACTACATGTCCCATCATGCTCAGATGGTCTGAAGGCTGACTCAGCATGATGAGACTTGTATTTCCAAAACAACATAATTTGTGCCAAGCTTAGGAAACATAGAACTAGAATTTCCTTTGGGCCATTTTCACCAAAACTGGGAAGAGGAAAAGTAAGGGAATCAGAAGAGAATCATGGTTTGTTTATAGAATATATTTTGGCCTAGAAATCCCTCCATTTGGTGCATATGAATAGAGTGAAGAATCGATTTAACTTTCCTCAATAAATAAAAAATAAAATAAGACAACAGAAACCTCAGCAATGCCACATTGTCTATCAGTCTTTTGTGACATAACCCTGAAAATCAATGCAATTAGGCAGAACAAACACATCATTTCCTGTTTTTGGCTGGAATGAGCAGACCCTCCCTGCTGGTGGCAGGCGGTGGCGGTGGTGGTGGTGGTGGTGGTTCTGGCAACAAGTAGCCGGGGGCTGCAACTGTCAGATCTGGGATCTGGTCCTTGGAAGATTCCCCATTGTTCTGTAGAGATATCCTACACCTTTTGCAATGACAAGTTAAATAAAAAATTATATATTTTATATATATATATATATATACAGTCAGGTCCAGAAATATTGGGACATTGACACAATTCTAACATCTTTGGCTCTATACACCACCACAATGGAGTTGGAATGAAACAAACACAATGTGCTTTAACTGCAGACTGTCAGCTTTAATTTGAGGGTATGTACATCCAACTCAGGTGAACCGTGTAGGACTTACAGCAGTTTGCAGATGTGCCTCCCACTTGTTAAGGGACCAAAGGTAATGGGACAATTGGCTTCTCAGCTGTTCCATGGCCAGGTGTGTGATATTCCCTCATTACCCCAATTACAATGTGCAGATAAAAGGCCCAGAGTTCATTTCAAGTGTGCTATTTGCATTTGGAATCTGTTGCTGTCAACCCTCAAGATGAGATCCAAAGAGCTGTCACTATCAGTGAAGCAAACCATCATTAGGCTGAAGAAACAAAACAAACCCATCAGAGAGATAGCAAGAACATCAGGTGTGGCCAAAACAACTGTTTGGAACATTCTCAAAAAGAAGGAACACACCGGTGAGCTCAGCAACACCAAAAGACCCGGGAGACCATGGAAAACAACTGTGGTGGATGACCGAAGAATTCTTTCCCTGGTGAAGAAAACACCCTTCATAACGGTTGCCCAGATCAAGAACACTCTCCAGGAGGTAGGTGTATGTGCGTCAAAGTCAACAATCAAGAGAAGACTTCACCAGAGTGAATACAGAGGGTTCACCACAAGATGTAAACCATTAGTGAGCCTCAGAAACAGGAAGGCCAGATTAGAGTTTGTCAAACACCTAACAAAGCCTTCACAGTTCTGGAACAAGATCCTATGGACAGATGAGACCAAGATCAACTTGTACCAGAGTGATGGGAAGAGAAGAGTATGGAGAAGGAAAGGAACTGCTCATGATCCTAAGCATACCACCTCATCAGTGAAGCATGGTGGTGGTAGTGTCATGGCGTGGGCATGTATGGCTGCCAATGGAACTGGTTCTCTTGTATTTATTGATGATGTGACGCTGACAAAAGCAGCAGGATGAATTCTGAAGTGTTTCGGGCAATATTATCTGCTCACATTCAGCCAAATGCTGCAGAACTCATTGGACGGCGCTTCACAGTGCAGATGGACAATGACCCAAAGCATACTGCAAAAGCAAGCAAAGAGTTTTTGAAGGGACAGAAGTGGAATGTTATGCAATGGCCAAGTCAATCACCTGACCTGAATCCCATTGAGCTGCATTTCACTTGCTGAAGACAAAACTGAAGGGAAAATGCCCCAAGAACAAGCAGGAACTGAAGACAGTTGCAGTAGAGGCCTGGCAGAGCATCACCAGGGATGAAACCCAGCGTCTGGTGATGTCTATGTGTTCCAGACTTCAGGCTGTGATTGACTGAAAAGGATTTGTAACCAAGTATTAAGAAGGGAAAGTTTGATTTATGATTATTATTCTGTCCCATTACCTTTGGTCCCTTAACAAGTGGGGGCACATCTGCAAACTGCTGTAAGTCCTACACGTTCACCTGAGTTGGATGTACATACCCTCAAATTAAAGCTGACAGTCTGCAGTTAAAGCACATTGTGTTTGTTTCATTCCAACTCCATTGCGGTAGAGTATAGAGCCAAAGATGTTAGAATTGTGTCAATGTCCCAATATTTCTGGACCTGACTGTATATATATAAAAATCACGAGTATAGCAGTACGTAGTGATACCTTTTTTATAGGACTAACGTAACATTTAAAAGACAAGCTTTCGAGAGGATTCCCCTAAGGCTAGGGTCAAACGAAAGCATTTTTACACGCGAACGTAAAAAAGTGCGTCCGAACGCATTGACGTATTTTTCACGGAATACGCAAAAACGGTCATACGATGCGCATTTTCGTGCGTGATTTTTTACGGATCCAAACCAGGAAACTTTTTGCGTCTGGACGTTATGTTGGCCGGACACGAGCAGGGTCTGACGTCTCCAAATCACGCACACACGCCGCTAGTGGACGCAGCGCACTCTGTACGTCCGTACTAGCGGTTCTGCGTTCTCGAAAAAATGCTTTCATTTTCCACTTGGGTTGCGCGGCCGGACTTTCTGCGACCGTACTGCGTTTATTGGCCGTCATTGCCCGTCATTTGCTGCTAGTGCAGCCGTGATTAAGTGCGCCAGAACGCACGTTAAAAGTGCGCTGGTCTGACCCCAGCCTAAAAAGGTACATTAGGTCCTGTAGAATAATCCTTTTAACGGGTAGATCCATTAGTGGGGCGGGTAATACGTTCTTCTCCAATACCTCGATAGTTAGTAAGCAGGGATTAAATTGATATTTATGATTATTTGAGGGATCTGATTTAGAAGATTATTGATTAGATCATTAAGGATAGAATGTAGAGGGACACAAAGATCTTTTGCCCGTATTTAACTGGTGCTTATCAATTAGGGATGTGCGTTTCGGGTTTCGGAATTTCGGAATTTTCACGAAATTTCCCGATTCGTGTCTTCGGATTCGGCCGAATTTCCGAAGATTTATTTCACTATTTTCTCATTGTATTCTGGTTGTTGAGCAAATCCCGAGCAGCTCCTTCACTGTTGGGGCTTCACGTCACATGTAGTTCTGGTCGAGGCAGCGGTTCCATTCATTGAATTGAATGCTTCGGCATTGTTCCTTCTTTCTTTACACAGGTGTGAAGAGGTGACTTGGAGGCAATATTATCCCGAGCGAGCCAAGGCCGTCTAGTGAGACCCCCTATAAATTTGAAAGGTAGACATCAGATCTTCTCGGAAGGGCAGGAACATGCTGAGCTGTCCACCCCGCTGGCTCTATGCACGGTAATTGGTCACTGCAGTTTTTGGTCAATGGAAACGATGAAGCATTTGCTCACGTTATATCGTTTCCGGACTGGTTAGATTGTGTCATTCAGCCAATCAGGTGCATTCCTCTGCGTCTTCTCCACGCTGGAAAGCCTTCTCTGTGCCGTCGCAGCCCTTCTCTAAGGGTCATGATCCAACGTGACAATTTGTTTCAGGGTTTAACGGGCTTCCCGGCCTGTGGCAAGGACTTGCGTTCCTGTCACTTCTCCAATAAAAACCTCTTAGGGCTTTCACAAAGCCTGCCCCGAGTAATACACTTTGTGATATCAGCCTCCCCCTCCAGGCCGCCATTACTACCGTTAACAGCCGGCTCATTACACTGACATTTCTTAACTTTCATTGATCCCGAAAGCCCCCACTTCAAGCTCCTCACCTTACCACACACAGAAACACTAACATTGAAACAAATGTATCTCTATAATTCTCAGATCGACACATCTATCTAGACCAGGGGTCGGCAGCTTTGGCCCTCCAGATGTTTCAGAACAGCATTTCCCAAGATACTCATCCCCTCATCAGGATGGTTGAGCATTGTTTGGAAATGTAGTTCTGGAGGACCAAGGTTGCTGACCCCTCATCTGGAAATTCAGTGATAGACCCTGATATTTCAGGACATTACACCCAAAATGCAACATGTTTTACAGGTGAAGATACTCCAACACAGGAGTCTGTAAATGACGATGGTCCAACCTTGGCTCCCAGGAGCTGTTTGACTACAGAATTGTCAATGACCAAACTAATATGCAGAAACTTTGGTGGGAATCCAATATTAAGCCATACTGACAAAGTTCAACAGAAACTACAGTGGAAACCCCATGTAAACCTAGGCTGAAGAACTTCAACAGAAAATATGGTGGAAACCCCATATAAACCTAGGCTGAAGAACCTCAACAGAAAATATGGTAGAAACCCCCGTATAAACCTAGGCTGAAGAACCTCAACAGAAAATATGGTGGAAACCCCATATAAACCTAGGCTGAAGATCTTCAACAGAAATTACGGTGGAAACTCCATATAAACCTAAGCTGAAGAACCTCAACAGAAAATATGGTAGAAACCCCATATAAACCTAGGCTGAAGAACCTCAACAGAAAATATGGTGGAAACCCCATATAAACCTAGGCTGAAGATCTTCAACAGAAATTACGGTGGAAACCCCATATAAACCTAAGCTGAAGAACCTCAACAGAAAATATGGTAGAAACCCCATATAAACCTAGGCTGAAGAACCTCAACAGAAAATATGGTAGAAACCCCATATAAACCTAGGCTGAAGAACCTCAACAGAAAATCTGGTGGAAACTCCATATAAACCTAGGCTGAAGATCTTCAACAGAAATTACGGTGGAAACTCCATATAAACCTAAGCTGAAGAACCTCAACAGAAAATATGGTAGAAACCCCATATAAACCTAGGCTGAAGAACCTCAACAGAAAATATGGTGGAAACCCCATATAAACCTAGGCTGAAGATCTTCAACAGAAATTACGGTGGAAACCCCATATAAACCTAGGCTGAAGATCTTCAACAGAAATTACGGTGGAAACCCCATATAAACCTAAGCTGAAGAACCTCAACAGAAAATATGGTAGAAACCCCATATAAACCTAGGCTGAAGAACCTCAACAGAAAATATGGTGGAAACCCCATATAAACCTAGGTTGAAGATCTTCAACAGAAATTATGGTGGAATCCCCATGTAAACCTACGATGAAGTGCTTCAACAGAAACTATGATGGAAACTCCATGTAAACCTATGTGAAGAGAACTTTAACAGAAACTACAGTGGAAACCCCATATATTATGAACCTACACTGAAGAATTTCAACAGAAACTATGATAGAAACCCCATATAAATCTATGTCAAAGAACTTCAACAGGAACTACGGTACGGTGGAAAGTTAAACCTCATATAAACTTGTGCTGAAGAACCTCAACAGAAACCTGTGCTGGAAACCCCATATAAACCTACGCTAAAGCACATCAAGAGAAACTTTGTTGGAAACCCAATATAAAGCTACGTTGAAGAACTTCAACGGAAACTACAGTGGAAACCCCATATGTACCTACACTGAAGAACATCAAGAGGAACTTCAGTGGAAACCTCATATAAATGTACACTAAAAAATTTGAAAGCAACTTCAGTGGAAACCCAATATAAACCTATGTTGAAGATCTTCAACCAAAACTACAGTGGAAACCCCATATGAACCTATGCTAAAGAACTTCAATGGAAACTATGGTGGAAACCCCATGTGATCCAACTATGAAGAACCTCAACAGAAGCTGTGGCGGAAACTCCATATTAATCTACACTGAAGAACTTCAACAGAAGCTACAGTTGAGATCCCATATAAACCTACATAGAAGAACTTCAGGAGAAACTTCAGTGGAAACCCCATATAAACCTATGCTGAAGAACTTCAAAATAAATTTTGATAGAAACCCAATATAAATCCACGCTAAATAACTTCAACAGAATCTACAGCGGAAACCCCAAATGAACCTATGCTGAAGAACTTCAATAGAAACCCCATGTGATCCAACTATGAAGAACCTCAACAGAAGCTGTGGCGAAAACTCCATAATAACCTACGCTGAAGAACTTCCCCAGAGACTCCAGTCGAGACCCCATATAAATCTACATAGAAGAACTTCAGGTGAAATTTCAGTGGACACACCATATATGCTAAAGAACTTCAATGGAAACTATGGTGGAAACCCCATGTGACCAACTATGAAGAACCTCAAAAGAAGCTGTTCTGTTATTCGAATCCTTTGAGGGTGAGTGTGGTCCTATTGGTGGCAGGATCTAGGCAGATGAGGGGTGTAGGATGGTATAAAGCCTCTGAAAACACACAGAGATACTAATTATCTAAAGCATTTGATTTTGCCGAGGGTGAGGAGCTCCCCAGGAGGGACATTGTGCCTCTCGTACCACTAAATGACATTACTCGCATCTTCACCATAGAGTCCGTTTGAGCAGTCGGTATGAGGGACTGTGGGATGTGTGATGATGCTCTGTATCTGATGGAACAGTTGGCCCATGGCAATTGGGAAAGGTATTAACAAGGTTCCTCTGAGCACTGGTGTAAGGAGCTTTGTTGGCAAGTTGACATTTTAAGGAAGGGCTGTCAAATTCCGGCCCACCAATCCCCATTATTCTTTGACTGCAATAGATGGCCAGGGCATCATGGGAGTTGTATTTCAGAAACATCTGGGGGGAAGGAGTCTGACCCCCCTGTCTTAAGGCGGTATACACGAAGCGTAGTGATATATTAAGTGATGTAGAATTGAACATTTTGGGCCAAATTAGCTGAACTTGTTAATTTTTGGTAACTGACTTCCCATCACCTTGTATCTTTTTGGTCTAAAGTTGCAGTTTCCTGTCGTTTCTCCAGCGATTCATCACGTAACGCTGACATGTCACTTACTGCTGGCTGGAAAAGTGGATGATTTCAGTATTCTTCTTCTGTAATTCAGCATCTTCTGTAACTACAGATAATAAATATTATTAAGGACCTCGCACTGATGTGAAGCGGCTGAGAATCACCAGCGAGCGGAAATAAACACAGGTATCAAGATTCAAAATACCCTCACAGACCAGTATGGTAAAGACAGATAGATACAGAGATAGATAGATAGATAGATAGATAGATACAGAGATAATGATAGATAGATACAGATAGATACAGATAGATAGATACAGAGATAGATAGATAGATAGATACAGAGATAGATAGATACAGAGATAGATAGATAGATAGATAGATAGATACAGAGATAATGATAGATAGATACAGATAGATAGATAGATACAGAGATAGATAGATAGATAGATACAGAGATAGATAGATACAGAGATAGATAGATAGATAGATAGATACAGAGATAGATAGATAGATAGATAGATAGATACAGAGATAATGATAGATAGATACAGATAGATACAGATAGATAGATAGATACAGAGATAGATAGATAGATAGATACAGAGATAGATAGATATGTGATAGATAGATAGATAGATACAGAGATAATGATAGATAGATAGATAGATAGATACATATGCTTTGGCAATGCTAAAATGTATTTGGTCCTGCCAATAAAGCTTATTTGGATTTGATTTGATACATAGATAGATAGATAGATACAGATAGATAGATAGATAGATAGATACAGAGATAGATAGATACAGATAGATAGATAGATATGGATAGATACAGAGATAGATAGATAGATAGATAGATATTGGATAGATAGATAGATATATAGATAGATAGATATGGGATAGATAGATAGATAGATAGATAGATACAGAGATAGATAGATATATAGATAGATAGATACAGAGATAGATAGATATGGGATAGATAGATAGATTTGAATCACCAACAGCAGCAGGTACAGGACACAGACACTCAGGCTCATAATACGCACGGACTCGTGAATGTTTATCTGACATTTGTGGAACTTGTTTACAAAATATTATACAAAGTAACAAGTGAGCTTACAATCTAACGCAGGACTTGGCCCTTGCAGGTGGGCAGGAATCCCCCGTCATGATACTTTATACTCATTTATTGCGTTTAACGCAGGTGGTCTCGGTCTTTCCCTTCTTGGGGTTCCTATACATCTCAGTGGCGGCTGTTGATTTTGGGAGGGTGAGTCGCGCCACGCACTCCAGCCCCGGCGAATAACAATCATTACAGACTTTGGGTTTTGTTAAGTCAGTGAGTCACGTTATTTCTCAGCGGAGAGGTCATTAGATGACTAATTATTTCCCGTCGTTAGGAAGCTGTCCTGATTGCAAGGTCATGTAATGTTTATTATCTGTAACGGGGGGGGGGGGTAAATCATACAAATATAGGACTCCTAAAAATTATGCCAGAAATTGATACAAAAAAGGTCTTTTTTTTATTCTGCTCCCCAGAAGAAGTCGTGTGGGTGTGCCGGTCCTTCACACATGGTTTCCATCCTGTGGAGTCATATCGGAGGGGCTTTCTTAAGTTCTCCTTAATAAATCCTGTCTGGTAAAAGAAGTATTTTAGCAATTGTATCTATTTTACTGTATTTCTACCTACAATGAGTTAACAAGCATCACGATTTGTTAGAAGAGGCGGCTGCCTGGGGTCGCACTCAAACGAGGTCCTCATCTGTATTCAAACACACACACATACACATATCAGCGCACCATACAAATGCTCCTCTGTATTCACGCACAGCCTGACACTTCGCACAAGTACATTCTTGCATGGGGATTTAACTTCTCAAACAGAGATCTCTTGGTTGTGAAGGGGTTAAGAGCTGTCCTGTCTGAATCTGGCAGGACAGTCCCACGATCAGGTGCGTTCGGCCATTTATTAATCAAACACTGCGGATTTTAACCTCTTTGTTGCCAAAAAACGTGAGTTTGTTTGGCTGAAGTGAAGTTCACCGTTTGGTGTAATTTCGGGGCAATTCGTGTTTTCTCAAAGCTGTCGATTCTTCAAATACTGGTGAACTGACAGCAAAATACGGAGCAATTCGCCGCAAGTCTGCGGCACCGAAATTGTCCCATAGAAGACTATCGTGTGTTCTTTTCACAGAACGCCGAACTGCACCGAAATTGCGGTAAAATTCCCTGATTTTCGACGTTTCAATTCGACAGGTTTAAACAGGCGAATCCCATAGGAGTCAATGTAATAAATAGAATATCTTTTTTCATTTTTTACCTTTTAAAACCGTTTTTACTTTTATTTATTTTTACAAAAAATTATTATTTTTTTTATTTTTTTATTTATTAAAAGAAAGATTTTATTTTTTCATTTCCTGAAAATTTTTATATTACGTTTCCACCCCTTGCCGCCGCAGGACGTTCTATGTCCTCCGTGCAGCGGGTGGGCCTTGAAGACGCAGGGCGTACAGGTACTTCTTACTGTCTTCAATGGGCCGCCTCCTTGCAGACGGGGTGCGCAGCGCGTCATTGGCTGCAGAGAGACGGCTTGAACTAAGGACGTCCCCCTTCAGCCAATTACGCGGGCCGCATGTTGGCTGCGTGGGCGGGCCAAATGAGGCGGCACCTGGTGGCGATGCGTACCTGTACACCTCACCTTCGTTAACCCCTGCCTGATGGGTGATGCCAACCCGTCGTGAAGGGGTTAACAGAGATTTTTATTATTTTTTAAAGACATTTTAATACATTTTTTTTTTATCGATTTAACCTCCTATTAGGAGAATAGGAGACTTCTTTTTTTTTTTCACTGCGCCGATGCCAATTCGGCAGCTATTAGTGGAATTCTGCATTGTACCTGATTCGGCACCTCCAATTTTTGCAAAATACGGTGACCACCCACTAAATAGTGACTTTACCGAATATTCGGTGAAATGGAATCGCCGCAGTGTGCCGAAATGCGTTCAGTTCTTCGCGAATAGACCCCATAATGACAGTCAGATTTCTCCCCGGACCGCCGGGTTCCGACCTTCACTGGCTTTTTTTTTTACCTGCTGATATTACAGTTTTTTTTGTTTTTTTTTAAAGTATAAAATTAAATAAGAGCGAAAAAGAAAAAGACCCCCCCCCCGCAGCATTTTTATTTATATGCGAGAAAGAAAAGCCACATTATCCTAAGCTGGAACATAGCGATGTGTCGTGGCGCAGCTGCCAAGCCGTGATTTTCCTCCCTCTGTTGTTCCAGGGACTCATGGCAGAGGATTTGAGGTGTGCCAGCGTCCCCGGGTACGGTGCGTCGTGCCAGGCGTCCTGCCCATTACCGCTTCCTGCCTGCGCTCCGGCGTGTTTGTCTGCCGAACGCGCGCTGGTTGATGCCAGCCATTGACCGTAAGGATCTATTTATTGATCGTCTCCGGGGCCTGGGCGGGAGTAATGAGGTCAGACGCAGCCGAGTCATGCGTCTGTCCGGCAGAGCCCGCTTCACGACAGGCCTGACGATGCGCCCCTGCTGCGGTGACAGCGCGTGGCAGGAAGGCTCGCAGCGAGGAGGCCTGGGAAAGAAAAACACACATATTACTTCAAACGGACCAACGTGTAGCACGCGCGCACGGAGGGGGGGTGGTGCGACTTACATTGATAGCATGGAGCTCCCGCTGAGAAACGCGGCTTGAAGCTCTTTTGGGGAGCTGCTCACTAAACAGTGAATCGGGATATTCACCGCATCTCACGGTTTAGTGAATAGGCCCCTTGGAGTGATAGATGTGGATCCCAAGTTACTGCAGCTCATTGTTTAGTGACTAGGCCCCCTCTGAGTGACAGACATGGATCCCAAGTCACAGCAGCTCACAGTTTAGTGAATAGGCCCCACCTGAGTGATAGACATGGATCCCAAGTCACCGCAGCTGACAGTTAAGGCTAGGGTCAGACTGAGGCAGTGCGAACGCGCGTGCAGCCGCACTTAATCACGGCCGTAGTAGCAGCAAATGACAGGCAATGACGGCCAATATACGAAGTACGGTCGCACAAAAGTCCGGCTGCGCAACGCAAGTGGAAAATGAACGCATTTTTTCGAGAACGTGAAACCGCAGGTACTGACGTACAGAGTGCGCTGCGTCTGCTAGCGGCGTGTGTGCGTGATTAGGAGACGTCAGACGCTGCTAATGTCCGGCCAACATAACGTCCAGATGCACAAAGTGTTTTATTGATGATCCGTACAAAATCACGGACGAAAATGCGCATAGTATGACCACTATCACGTATTCTGTGACAAAATGCGTCCATTCGTTCGAACGCACTTTTTCACAGACAACATAAAAATGCGTTCGTCTGACCCTAGCCTTAGTGAATAGGCCCCACCTGAGTGATAGACATGGATCCCAAGTCACCGCAGCTGACAGTTTAGTGAATAGGCCCCACCTGAGTGATAGACATGTATCCCAAGTCATCACAGATCACTGTTTGGTAAATAGGCCCCCTCTAAATGAAAGACGAGTATGCCATGAAAGATATGTATCCCGTCACCGTAGCTCACAGTTTAGTAAATAGGCCCCCTCTGAGTTAAAGATGTGTATACCAAGACACCGTAGCTCACAGTTTAGTAAATAGGCTCCCTCTGAGTTAAAGATGTGTATCCCAAGTCACTGCAGCACACTGTTTAGTGCATAGGCCCCCTCTGAGTGATAGACATGGATCCCAAGTCACCCCAGCTCACAGTTTAGTGAATAGGCCCCACCTGAGTGATAGACATGGATCCCAAGTCACCACAGATCACTGTTTAGTAAATAGGCCCCCCTAATGAAAGGCGTGTATGCCATGTACCCCAAGTCACAACAGCTCATTGTTTAGTGAATAGGCCCCTCTAAATGAAAGATATGTATGCCGTCATCATAGCTCACAGTTTAGTAAATAGGCCCCCTCTGAGTTAAAGATGTGTATCCCAAGTCACTGCAGTTCCCTGTTTAGTGAATAGGCCCCCTCTGAGTGATAGACATGGATCCCACGTCACCACAGCTCACTGTTTAGTGAATAGGCCCCCTCTGAGTGATAGACGTGGATGAATCGTCTGTGTTTTGCAGCTGAGCTTTCTGTCCTCTTGTCTATCCGTCTGTAACCTGATATCAATCCTCTTCTAGGTGCAGGATACGACGAATGGGATAAGATAATTAACGTTGAAGCTCCCACAGCCATGACTGCCCCCCCCCCGAGACAGCTACGGGCGGCCATTGTGAACTGTGTGCGCCCAGTTTGCCCCATGAATTCCAGTTTAAAGGACAAATAAGTCAAGTTGGTTTTAGTTTATTGTCTTTTAAATGGCCTTAAAAAAACACGCCCCTTTCTGCCCCCCCCGCGTTGCGTCATGTCGTCATGGTTCCATCTCGACCCTCTTGTTGACTTCCCTCCAGAGACTGGTTTACCGTCCTGCTTCGCCCCAGGTAGGGAAAGTGCCCCGCGAGACGCTTTGGACTTTCAATGGCCTTTGGAAGTCACCGCAAGGTCACCGCAAGGTCACCAGCTCCACCGTTTGACTTTCCGACCCCTTGAACCCATTCGCGGGCTCCATAACGCCATCTGAACCGTATGCCCAGTGTCACCTAGGAACGCGTCACCACCCAGGCCCACCGTCCACGGGCGGACGCGGGTGAGGCGAATGATCCGCTGGTAGGACGCAGGTCACGGATTAAAGATGCCGGAGATTACGGAGGATAAAGAGCCATTCTGGGTGAGAGTCTATAAGTGGAGCCATCGCCATGGAAACCAGTGGAACATTCAGGCCCGTTTGTTCCACGTTTAGAACGTTGCGATCTCTTGTGACACATCGTATCCAGCGATATGGGATTTATTTGTTTTTCTGCGCACATTTCCACGGAGGGTAAAAATATCAGGAAACGAGAGGATCTGCGGGAGGTCGGGACATTTCCTAATTAAAATTTAATGGGGGGGTTACAGAGGTCAACGACCGACGCTGTGTACACTGTCAGACACTGTATTTGTTTTAGGATAAAGTTCAATGTAACGCGGCTCAGCGTTGGGAAATCTGCCTCGGATAACGATGGAGAGGACCTTTAAGAACGCGCGAAAAAAAAACCTACTGGTCTCCACAATGAACAGCACTTCCAGCCATCGCCAAGATAAAAAAAACATATCGACCCCCTGTGAGGTCCCTCATCAAAACATCATCAGCTTATTCAAAGAGATACGAATTGCTGCCGAAATGTAACCGAACAGTGAAATTCAGCGTTCGGTTACCTTTCCTGACCATTCGGCTATTCAGAGTGCAGGCAGTTTGCCAAATGTTCGGCGAATTGCCTGCACATACGGTGCCTGTTCGGTGCCTGTTCGAGGGCAGTGAAATCCACATAGAGAAGCAATGCTTCGGCTATTCAGAGAACACAAACCAGCAGAGAAAGGCTCCCGAAATGCCCTGCCATTAGGCTTGTGCACCGATTTTTTTTTTCAGTTCGATTCGGTTCGATTTGTTCGGATGTTTAAACTTTTCGATTCGGCTCGTTTTGACCGATTTCTGTTTGGATTCGGTTCGGCTCGTTTTTCGTGTACATTTTTTTTTTCGGAATATCGACCATTTTTCGTGTTTTCGGGTCACTTTGCTCGTTTTTTGTATCGACTTTTCGGAAATTTCGGAAATTTTCGTTTTTTCGGAACGTCTGTTCTCCTCGTTTCAAAGTGTCTACGATAATTCTGGCGATTCTATCGTGTTTTTTTTTATTAAATAAAGATCCTTTTTTTCTTATGAATAATTGAATATACATTTCACAACTTTATTTAATCATATTAAAATGGTATGAAAGCCAAGGAACAAAAAAAATGAACAAAACGATTTAAAAAACGCTAAACTGACCCGAATGCCACAAGAAACAAGTGATACGCATTTACAAATACAAAATTTACAGAATCAGCGATATAACCGATAATAGTTAAATATACGATGTCCAGAATTACCGAAATGGAACCGAAATCACGAATGGAACCGAAATCATGAATAGAGCAAAAATAAATTTCGATTTGACACATTTAAAGTCCATTCGGAAAATCCGAAAATTTTTCGTTTCGGCTCGGAAAACTTTTCGGATCTGTCGGTTTTCGGGTCCGACCCGATTCCGAAATTCGGCCGAATCCGAAGACACGAATCGGGAAATTTCGTGAAAATTCCGAAATTCCGAAACCCGAAATGCACATCCCTACCTGCCATTCGGTGGTTTAAGTCGGCAGGTTTATTCAGGCGAATCCCATAGGCTTCAATGTTAAAAAGATTCCTGTTTTAATTCAATATCTAATAAACCGTTCATTATAAAATTCTGCAGTAAAGAGTCTCTTTATTTATAGATTTTTTAGGATCTTTTAAGCATTTTTTGCGAATTTTTTCCCCCGACCTTTTTATTATCATTCATCGGATCTTATATGTAAATTTCAGACATTTTCGTTCAGTAGTTTCTTTGCAAACAGCGTTTCACTTTTCAAACATTCAAGCAAACTGTTTTTTTTTTCACTCCATTCGTCTGCGGTGTCGGGTTTTTCCGGCTGCGCTGTGATCGGTGGCTGCTCGGGTTTCCCTGGCGTGTACGGCGGGGTTAATCCAGATGTTTTTGCGGGTGTTAGTGAGTGTTTGGTGGGTTTGCGGTGAGTATTCGTCGAGTTGTCTGTGGCATTTCCCTGCACTACTGCTGAATCGCACCGAATTGAAGAGAACGAAAAGTCACCGAACGTGCAGTGACTATTCGAATCTCTTTGAATAACCCTTCATGGCTTCTCGCTGTCACTTCAAGACATTGACCTAAACATATGTGGAAGAACATCCAGAAACAGGAAGATCCCGCGTCGATACCGTTAATTCTGCCGAAAAAACAATGTATTTATGCAGAAAGCTTTATGTGGGGAAGAAAGGGCTCAGCAACATGAGCAGCATAAACAGGGGCTGCAGGTACTCGCTGCTGTGCAGCTCTGTTATACACCCGTACACCCTGAATATATGGAGGAGCTCCAAAAAAGACACTCACAGCTTTCTAGCTATCAGTGCAACACTCTGTAACATAATATCAATCCCATTCTGCACAGAACTGCAGAAACTCTCACCCCCTGCTGCGAGGCTCCCTATTCCTCGGCTATCCTGGTTTAAAATGCATCAGAGCTCCTTTCAGCGCATTCCATTTTTCATAGCGTAGTCCCGTGGTCTCCGGTGCCTCCGGCCGTGATCGTTCTCCTATTACCACACGACCGACGCGAGGAATAAATTACTGTCTCTGATAATCTGTGAATGTGATTTTATAAAAGTAGAAAGGGTAGCCAAATAATTGACTACTGTAGAGCTTCTTAGATATCAAATCCAGAGCCACTAAGGGGATAACCCAATGTAACAAGAAAGGGGACCTCTAACTGAGGTAACCGGCTAGGACATATAATTAAAATGAAAACATAACTACTGAAAGAAAAAATTGCATACTCTCGAAAATGACCTTTGGGAGATGCTGTGAGTGAAGATCCTATGAAATTTAATCCGCTTTGGATTAGATAGGTTTAATCACCACCATTAAATACATTTGTAACAAGATACCATTAATGGAGCGTAGTAAACTGATTTCCGACCTAGATCGTGAATCTTTATAAGCAAACTTTGTACAGGTACACGGCCTCGGGTTGAAAATTAAACTATAAACAATTGCTGTGTTGATATAGATTATTCAGACGTATCATCCATAGAGAGCCAGCATTTTCGAGAGTATGCACTGACCAAATAGGAATCATCATTATCCTTATATCAAACTGTGAACCCATATGCTCCATTGAGAAAAGAATGCCTGTTTAACAATTGGAGCAACTTCTATGGTTATTTCACAGGTTCATGTTATCAATTATCTGTAATATTCACTCCCAAGAGGTAATTTACTTATGGAATTTCAGTGAATATTTTTAATTCACACAATTTTTTCTTTCAGTAGTTATGTTGTATTGAGTTTATGTTATATTAAGTTTTATTTACTTTTTCTGCAAGATTAATGTTAAATGTTTAATAAAGTTTTTCATTTTAATTATATGTCCTAGCCGGTTACCTCAGTTAGAGGTCCCCTTTCTGATTTTATAAAAGGAGCGGTGTGGCTCGCAGGCCTCCTTCATCCTTGCGGCTGCAGATCTTATAAATCACAAGATCTCTGAGAAAATTCTTTGAAGCTAAAAGTCCTAAAAAAAAAAACGAAAATAAAAAAAATCTGAATCGTTCAGGCAAAAAAATGACCAAAAGGTCAAAAACTCCTAAAATATCCTTATTTGTTATATGTTTATCACATGACGCCGGCCAAAAGATTTCCAAGACAGCTGCGACCAGTCATGGCGAACCTTGGCACCCCAGATGTTTCTGAACTACATATCCCACGATGCTTAGCCACACTTATGGTTGGCTGAGCATCATGGGACATGAAGTCCAGAAACACCTGGGGTGCCAAGGTTCACCATCGCAGGCTGCAACAAACAGAAGCTGAGCCAGTCTGGGGCATCTTTTGGACTCCGTGATGCTGATATCACTGGCCTTACATGGGCCAGCTGGGAGGGGGGTTCCCTAGTCACCCTGTGGTCCATGGCTTTCAAATTAATGTGATATTCTAAACCAGTGATCTTATACTCTACCCCCCCAAGATATTTATGTCCTATTGTAACAGATCTCAGAACCCCGACTGGGTCACATCTGTTAATGCCGCTTGCTTGCTGGACCCCCTGTTCTCCCCAGCAGGCTCTCGTGCCTATCTCCAGTCTTTAGACGAAGTTTAAGGACCGGGACACGTAAAGAGCCTGCTGGCACCACCCAGAAATAAGACGAGGCTGCAGATCTGGGACTTGAACAACTACAACAGAACACCTGTATTTGATTGAAGATATATATAGTCCCAGGTGGGGCTAGAGACCAATGGAGAATTACACCCTGGCACCCCCCACCACCCAAGCCTCAAGAGAATCAGACATGCCCAGACATCAAACAATGGGGTGCTGTGGAATCACAGCCTAAGCATCAGACTGTCTGAATACATTAGATAACAGAGGAGAAGATACACAAGTAGAGAATCTCCTGATTACCACAATCTGTCACAGAGTAAACACATTCTAGATAGGGGGAGTTGAGTTGGGCTACAGTGAACACAAAGCAATTATATAAACCATAGTAACAGTAATAAGATACTGGGGCAGTGTTTGTCCGACAAGGGACATCAGCAAAGGTACACAGCTAATTAACATATTCCTGAGAGGTAATGCTGGAAAAGGCTGAAATAACCCAGCCAGCAATCCTATCAGCAGATAGCAATGGATACACATAGACCATAACGATAGACAGAGAGACAATAACTTTATTCATACATTACACAGACACCTGCACACGAGAGAGGGCAAGGAAATAATATAGAACATCAGGTCTGCACCTCCCAAATACATATCCAGGTCGATGTACCCCAAATCCAAAGTGACGCATGACACACCTACAATTTCCAGGACTCCTTAGAATGCAACAGGTGGACAAAGGATCATGGGAGTTGTAGTTGACAAGCATTTGTGGTGCAATAGTTTAAGATTCCTGCAGGTTTTAGAACCCTCATTAAATAGTTTCTTAAAACTTGCATTTCCGCCCAATTTAAATCCATTAGTTATCCCAAAGTTTAAGAAAAGTCTGGGAACGTTTCCCTCTGTACCTGAACCCACGCGTTTCACTTACCAAGAGAGTCTCTGCGAGTCACAGCAGAGTCAGGAGCCGGCAACAGGAGTCAGAATAAAGTCATGAGCAAACGTAGAGGTCGAGAGCGAGGAATAATAATAATGTGTCAAATAATTAAAGATAAAGAAAAAAACATAAAAAATGTAAAACAAGAAAGCGAAAAGACACCCGAACACCCTGATAATATGGAGGAGCCCCTAAAAAGACACCCACACACCCTGAATATATGGAGGAGCCCCTAAAAAGACACCTGCACACCCTGAATATATGGAGGAGCCCCTAAAAAGACACCCGCACACCCTGAATATATGGAGGAGCCCCTAAAAAGACACCCGCACACCCTGAATATATGGAGGAGCCCCTAAAAAGACACCCACACACCCTGAATATATGGAGGAGCCCCTAAAAAGACACCCACACACCCTGAATATATGGAGGAGCCCCTAAAAAGACACCCACACACCCTGATAATATGGAGGAGCCCCTAAAAAGACACCCGCACACCCTGAATATATGGAGGAGCCCCTAAAAAGACACCACACACCCTGAATATATGGAGGAGCCCCTAAAAAGACACCCACACACCCTGAATATATGGAGGAACCCCTAAAAAGACACCCGTACACCCTGAATATATGGAGGAACCCCTAAAAAGACACCCGAACACCCTGATAATATGGAAGAGCCCCTAAAAAGACACCCGCACACCCTGAATATATGGAGGAGCCCCTAAAAAGACACCACACACCCTGAATATATGGAGGAGCCACAAAAAAGACACCTGCACACCCTGAGTATATGGAGGAGCCCCTAAAAAGACACCCGCACACCCTGATAATTTGGAGGACCCCTAAAAAGACACCCGCACACCCTGAATATATGGAGGAACCCCTAAAAAGACACCTGCACACCCTGAATATATGGAGGAACCCCTAAAAAGACACCCACACACCCTGACTATATGGAGGAACCCCTAAAAAGACACCTGCACACCCTGAATATATGGAGGAGCCCCTAAAAAGACACCCGCACACCCTGAATATATGAAGGAGCCCCTAAAAGACACCCACACACCCTGACTATATGGAGGAGCCCCTAAAAAGACACCCGCACACCCTGAATATATGGAGGAGCCCCTAAAAAGACACCCGCACACCCTGAATATATGGAGGAGCCCCTAAAAAGACACCCACACACCCTGAATATATGGAGGAGCCCCTAAAAAGACACCCACACACCCTGAATATATGGAGGAGCCCCTAAAAAGACACCCGCACACCCTGAATATATGAAGGAGACCCTAAAAAGACACCACACACCCTGAATATATGGAGGAACCCCTAAAAAGACACCCACACACCCTGAATATATGGAGGAGCCCCTAAAAAAACACCCGCACACCCTGAATATATGAAGGAGCCCCTAAAAGATATAAAAGGTTTTTAACACATTTTTCAGTATTGTTCTGTGTCTTCTTTTATCGAGTCTTATGATAAAACCATCTCGACCACAGGGGTAAAAAAGTAAAATAAATAAAAAAAAATGTAATTGAACGTCGTGACATGTAAATCATATGATTAAAGAAATGGAACTTCTACAAGTATTCTTTTGTATTCGAAGGAAAAAATAAAAGGATGACCAGTGTCTCCATAGCATTACCCTTTGCACCATATATATGTATATTTTTAGTAGGCGCATGGGGGAAATAGAAATAGTAGTTTGCACTTCGGGCGTTTTATCTTTAGGTCTTGATTTTAAAGTAACACTACCACTAACATAAGCCGTAACTAGATTACTTGCGCTTTACAAATAAAACACATTCTAAAACACTTTATAAAACACTTTATGAAACACATTATGAAACACTTTATAAAACACACACTGCTGTTTTTCTTCTTTATTTGAAGTAATTGCATGCAGAAAGGAAAATAAAGTTAGTTTGTTTTACCTCCTGTTTCCATTTTGCGGATTTTCCAATGATGCAACATTTACCAAAATCATATGGTTACTGTTACAGATGTTTATAAAGCGCCAACAAATTCCTTAGTGCTGTACAATGGGATGGCAAGTCTCGCTTTACAATTGTGGTATAGGATAAAACAGTACTGTAGTGGCAATGGAGTGGAGGGAATGTTTAGACAAAGCTGCAGTGGATCTATTGTGTTGTCCAGGCTACCCGAGCTAAGAGATGGCAGCTGAATGAGGTCTGATAGCGGGCTAACAACACTGGATAGTACCCCCTGGTTATGTCCTCGACATACATCCCATAGAATGCAAGTCAATAGGTCGGATTTTGTACTTCTTACCCATTCACTCCATTTTATGGCCAAAGCCACACAGTGAGGAGCAAGTGATGGAAAGATACAACACAAAATATCACACCATGGATGCCCGCAGTGACACATATAGAGCAAAATATCACACAATGGATGCACCCAGTGACACATAGAGGAAAATATCACACAATGGATGCACCCAGTGACACATATAGAGGAAAATATCACACAATGGATGCACCCAGTGACACATACAAAATTATTCAACCCCCAATGCTGTAAGGCTAGGGTCAGACTGAGGCAGTGCGAACGCGCGTGCAGCCGCACTTAATCACGGCCGTACTAGCAGCAGATGCCGGGCAATGACGGCCAATATACGAAGTACGGTCGCACAAAAGTCTGGCTGCGCAACGCAAGTGGAAAATGAACGCATTTTTTCACAGACAACATAAAAATGCGTTCGTCTGACCCTAGCCTAAAGAGTTTTAGGGAATTTAGTGTACATTTGTAATTGTATTCAGAATGAAATCCTACAAGGACTTTTTAAAGAACCATATGCAACTAAAATGACATCAATTGGTTTTGTAATACAGTAGTAAATGTTTCTTTTGTGAATTCTTCATTGACACAATTATTCAACCCCTTAAAGACTACCACTCTGAAGAACAGAGGTTCATTCAAGTGTTTTCAATCAGGTATTGAAAACACCTGTGGATGTCACGGAGCAGCAATAAAGCATAATAAGCACCAATTAGGCAGCTTTAAAATGACTGTGATACTCAGCTCCTTCTAGACATTTACTGGTGTGGTTACAAACATGGTGAAGTCAAGAGAATGGTCCAGGAAGACAAGAGAAGAGGTGATTACTCTTCACAGGAAGGGCAATGGCTATAAGAAGATTGCAAAGATGTTAAACATACCAAGAGAGACCATAGGAAGCATCATTCGCAAATTCAAGGCAAAGTGCACTGTTGAAACGCTACCTGGTCGTGGCAGAAAGAAGATGCTGACTTTGACTGCTGTGCGCTGCCTGAAGCGTAGAGTGGAGAAAAGTCCCCGTGTCACTGCTGAGGAACTGAGAAAAGATTTGTCAGTTGTGGGTACTGAAGTTTCAGCTCAGACAATACGGCGCACACTGCGTAATGAAGGCCTCCATGCCAGAACTCCCAGGCGCACCCCCTTGCTGTCTCCAAAGAATAAGAAGAGTCGACTGCAGTATGCCAAAAGTCATGTGGACAAACCACAGAAGTTTTGGGATAGTGTTCTGTGGACTGATGAAACAAAATTAGAACTGTTTGGGCCCATGGATCAACGCTATGTTTGGAGGAGGAAGAACAAGGCCTATGAAGAAAAGAACACCTTGCCTACTGTGAAGCATGGCGGGGGTCAATCATGCTTTTGGGCTGTTTTGCTTCTGCAGGTACAGGGAAGCTTCAGCGTGTGCAAGGTACCATGAATTCTCTTCAGTACCAGGAGATATTGGATGACAATGTGATGCAGTCCGTCACAAACCTGAGGCTTGGGAGACGTTGGACCTTTCAACAGGACAATGATCCCAAGCATACCTCCAAGTCCACTAGAGCATGGTTGCAGATTAAAGGCTGGAACATTTTGGAGTGGCCATCGCAGTCACCTGACTTAAATCCGATTGAGAACCTCTGGTGGGACTTAAAGAAAGCAGTTGCAGTGCGCAAGCCTAAGAATGTGACTGAACTGGAGGCTTTTGCCCATGACGAATGGGCGAAGGTACCCATAGATCGCTGCAAGACACTTGTGTCAAGCTATGCTTCACGTTTAAAAGCTGTTATAACTGTAAGGCTAGGGTCAGACTGAGGCAGTGCGAACGCGCGTTCTGGCGCACATAATCACGGCCGCACTAGCAGCAGATGCCGGCAATGACGGCCAATATACGAATACGGTCGCACAAAAGTCGGCCGCGCAACGCAAGTGGAAAATGAACGCATTTTTCGAGAACGTTAAACGCTGGTACTGACGTACAGAGTGCGCTGCGTCCGCATAGCAGCGTGTGTGCGTGATTAGGAGATGTCAGACGCTGCTAGTGTGCGGCCAAATAACGTTCAAACAGCCGGATTTCACCCCATCGTCATGAAATACGTCCAGAATTGCGCATCGTCTGACCACTTAAGCGTATTCCGTGAAAAAATGCGTGCGCACGCATCGACGTACATTTTGACGGTGGCCGCAGAAAATGCGCTCATCTGTCCCTAGCCTAAAAGGATGTTGTACTAAGTACTAAGATTGAATGTCACTTGGGGGTTGAATAAAACTGATAATGATGTGAGCACAGAAAAGACATTTGTGGTTATTTCATTATAAATGTTATGTTATATTTGTCTGACCTACACGTGCCTCTTTGATTTAATTGTAAGCAAGATGACTGAATGATCAAAATCAATGTCAAACTGGCCAAAACACTCAATTTCAGTGGGGGTTGAATAATTTTGAACACAACTGTATAGAGGAAAATATCACACAATGGATGCACCCAGTGACACATATAGAGGAAAATATCACACAATGGATGCACCCAGTGACTCATATAGAGGAAAATATCACACAATGGATGCACCCAGTGACACATATAGAGGAAAATATCACACAATGGATGCATCCAGTGACACATATAGAGGAAAATATCACACAATGGATGCACCCAGTGACACATATAGAGGAAAATATCACACAATGGATGCATCCAGTGACACATATAGAGGAAAATATCACACAATGGATGCGCCCAGTGACACATATAGAGGAAAATATTTTCTTAACTAAACAAACAAGAGAAAAACAAACACATGTAAGATATCAGCAACAAGAAATAAACACAATAAGGACATTGCATTTTTTTGTGGTACTGGCCCTTTAAAAAGGAAAAGAAAGTCTGCGGAAATACTCATTTTTGTCTTAAAAGATACAAAGAAAACCCTCAAGTCCCCCCTTTTCCTCCTTGCTTAGTTTTCATCAGGCTGGAGCGCCGAGCCTTAGTGTTTGGAAAAAGTGGCATTTTATCTGCAATCCCCTTGAGGGATGAGCTCGGCAGCCAATCAAATTATGTCTGTTGTTTCAAGCAGCGAAGGAAAACTGCGGTTGATATTTATTGAGATTTATGGTTTCCCCTTAAGCCTAATTGTCTTTAGGTGCCCTGGATCTTTTTAACAGTTTGGGTAAGTGGAGCTAAGAAAAATGGTAATCGCCAAGGCATAATGCCGTCCTTAGCTTATCCAGACACCAGCGGCTAATGGGAGAGGATGTGCGGAACGCGTGACGTCTTATGGCAGCGCAACAGACGAGCGGGGGATAAAGGAAGGGCAGATCGAATAAAAAAAAGTAATAAATAAATATATGTACATCCGAGGCATCGCTGCCGATTGAAACCATGCTGACGTGTGGCGGCTCTACACGCGCTGACACATTTTTCTCCCATAAGGAAAATATTTTCGAAAATTTTGTGAAACGCGTCTTCTTCATCCTGAAAAAAAAATTGCCTTTTCTAAAATAAAATCTTATTACGAACCGACTGTACGTATTGCGCTTTTTTTACGGTTATCGGTGGGGCGGGAGGGGTCTGTGTTAATCCGTTACCTTTGTTGCTATTGTTTTTATTAGTACGTCTTCCTGGTAGACACATCAGAAACGCTCTTGACCTGAAATTCGGTTGCGGCGGTCGGTCTGAAGTCGGTGGAGCAAAAGAAAATAACGCAGAGAGGGTTGTAGGAGATAAAAGTAGGTGGGTTTGAAGGCTGGAAGCTCGCTTTGATTCTGTCTGAGCCTTCCGGAGCCTCAGAGACAACGATCCATAAGGTAAAGTATAATAGATTTACTGTGATACATATAAAGAAATCAAGCATTTAAAGTGTCCATGTGAGGTTCTTTCATGACGACGCAAATGTCTTGTGTGTTTAATCAAGTGTGATGACATTTAGTAACACTTTTTAAGAACTCATTGGTGGCAGAAGTGGGATCCTGTGAATTCAAGTTTACAAAATGAACATTTTGGACGCCCGTGTTCCTTTTCTTCTGGAATCCAGCTGCCTGGACTGTTTTGATGGCCTGATCTCCGATGGGTGGCACGCTGCAATCTCTGGAGATGCCACCTAACTTTACCCAAACCACGCCCAAATTCCATCCCCAGTCCTGACGAATGAGTGACTGAGCAACATGGGAGATGTAGTTCCAAAGCATCTGGAGGGGCAAGGGGGCCACCCCTTGATTTATACGCTGGTTCGGAAGACGTGCGGCAGAACGAAACACGATTGCAATCCAACAGCTACAGCGTTGAATAGCACAGACGCGCGCGTCCCGATTATATATGCAGAGTTTATTGAAATGCATGGATTTTCTTTTTCTTCGTTTCCCTTGAAATAGGGAATAATTAAGCCTAAAATATGCTCCTTTTGTAGTTATAATTCAGAACAAAAACCAGTGATTAGCTAAAGTGTCACAGCACAGCGCAGAGAGAAGACGCTGAACGGATATCAGGCCTCGGCGCTTAATAGGCGCAAAACAAAAAAAATAATGAGTAAATGATAGATTTCCTGTTGAGATCCTAATGGATTATTAATGACGGATGAGGATTAATGGAGACAACCTGCCATTTTTCACAAGGACGAACGGTCAAGCCCGGGTCAGCTTTACGGAGGCTCGTGCCAGGGGCAAGTGAAAGGACGCATCTCATGGCCGAAGACGGTGGCAAACTAATGTATATTTTCCAAGGTCTGAGATTCTGTTTTCTGTTTCCATTTTCCTTCGCCATCACCCATCACTCACAGACAATATCTGAGAGCAAAACGTTTTTGTCGAATGTTCAGGTTCTTCATAATTTGGTCGACAGATACCAACCTTGTGGGTCAGTCCTGTACTTCATGGTTTGAGAGCAGAGGTCCTGGTCAACTGCACTGCTGTTCCATGCTACTTTATCTTGACCTCTTCCTTCACGTGGCTTCCTTCATGTATCTGGGTACCAAATGTTTTTGTTGAACGTTCAGGTTCTTCATAATTTGCTCGACAGATACCAACCTTGTGGGTCAGTCCTGTACTTCATGGTTTGAGAGCAGAGGTCCTGGTCAACTGCACTGCTCTGCCGTGCTACTTTATCTTGACCTCTTCCTTCACATCATTTCCTTCAGGTATCTGGGTACAAAATTTTTTTGTTGAACGTTCAGGTTCTTCATAATTTAGTCCACAGGTACAATCTGGTGGTCAGTCCCGTACTTCATGGTTGGAGAGCAGAGGTCCTGGTCAACTGCTCTGCTCTGCCGTGCTACTTTATCTTGACCTCTTCCTTCACGTGGCTTCCTTCAGGTATCTGGGTACACAATATTTTTGTTGAACGTTCAGGTTCTTTATAACTTGGTCGACAGATACCAACCTGGTGATCACAGTCCTGTACTTCTCGGTATGGAGTGCACTTAGTTCTCCCTTACCATTCAATGTCTATCTTCAGGAACCGAGCGACCCCAAGACCACACACCCAGGTATAGCAGTATACATCATCCTCATTTTACTTTGTGGTTACCATTCCAGTAGGACTCCATGTTATTTTTGAGAGTAGAGTTCCTCGTCAACTGCATTGTTCTGCCATGCTACTCTATCTTCCTTCAAGTGGCTTCCTTCATATATCTGGGTATATTCTGTTGAACGTTCAGGTTCTTCATAATTTGGTCCACAGATACCCACCTGGTGGTCAAGCCTGTACTTCTCGGTTTGACAGCAGAGGTCCTGGTCAAATGCATTGCTCTGCTATGCAATTTTATCTTGCTTCTTCATGTATTTAGGTACAAAAAGTTTCTGTCGAATGTTCAAGTTCTTCGTAATTTGGTCCACATATACCAACCAGCTAGTCAGTCCTTTACCTCTCGGTATGGACTGCACTTAATTCTCCCTTACCATTGCAATAGGACATGTTATTTTTGAGTGCAGAGATCCTTGTCAACTGCATCACTCTGCTGAGCTTCTTTATCATGCCTCTTTCTTCACACTTCTGTCATGAAGGTCCGATAAGAGGAGCCGCAGTCCACTAAGGATCGAGTCCCTCATGAGACCATCCCTGATGATGAACCTTTGGAAGCTACAGAAGAAGATCAATATTAATAGTCAACCAACCTGGTCAGGTTCAAGGGTAATTGTAATCTGCAGAGAAGTCAACATTTGGTCTAACAGACCTAAGTATACAAACCGGGGTCAGTGACACAACACTCAATGCCAAATTCAGAAAATAAATAAATACATACGTATTAGAACACAGTCACAAACCTCTGTTGTTCACCATCGGTGATCTTCAGCAATCCACAACAGAAACAAAGGCAAACAACCAAGAACATCTGTACCACGACCTTCTTCCGTAATTTGAGCGCACTGTGACTATTCTCCATCCATCATGGTTCCACCATTTAAGTGCTGATCTCTATTGGACTCTGATAGGAACCATGATGGAAACAACACGAAAAAACAATGCTGGACAACTTCAACTGAACCACTGGTGACGACTTCAGCGACAACCACGCTTAATAGGGTCAGCACAAAGTACGTTGGAAACACCAATGGAAATTCCTTATAATACGGTGCTCAGAACTACGTAGGAAGCTTTTGGCAGAAACTATGATAGTAAGAATGATGAAAGGTATGGCAGGCTATGGTGACAAGTCGTTAAATATTGAATTGACCATAGTTTTACTGTACCTGATCCACCAAAGGTTTTTTTTTTATGAAAGAATGGTTGTTATTGACTAACCCCATTGGTTCACTTGTGGCTGGATGTCTTTGAGTGGTAGAACAAGGTCATGGTTACACAAGTAGACATTGACCTCTATGTGCAAGGATTACACGCAAGTACGATTACCATATCTGTTTGCTGAGCTGGGGGGGGGGGTTGTGTTGGAGAATGTAGTGGTTCTTTATACACAGAGCCTAAAAGCCTCACAGGAGATCAGATAAACACTAGGTTTTAGATGTGCAAACAGCTTATGCTTCCCATCACCGAGAGGGCTGCTCGCAAAGCGCCGGACCATAACCGAGTAAGTGCAAATGGATTCTCAGTGTGGTGTTACACTTGTTCGGTTACGGTTGAGCTCTTCACAAAAGGAACACACGGCTAATTCCAAGAAATGTGTATTCTGACCAGGTCGCAAGTCAGTTGTCATCCGTTGACCGTGAAATTGCCGGCCGATTGACGTGTTGGCAATTCACAAAGTGGAGAATGGAGGGTGAGTGGGATCGGTAAGACCCATAGACTAGCTCGGAACTGGAAAGTTGTAGAAATTTCAGCTGGGGATTCCAAATGTCCTGATGTCATGATCAGCCATGAGGTGGCTGCTCTTGACCTTACTCTCAATAGAAATGTGGCTTCTACAAAGTCATCTCACGCTCATCAGATAGTGAATTAACTGCAACCCTGGAGAACTGTATCTAATGAGCGTTGGCTTAGACCAACATGTATAGCTCTGTGAATAATGGGTTACTCAGTATCTCCAATATCACTGCTGCCCCAACATTACATGGACATCACTTAGCTTTGTCAGTTCCAGATTTTAAGCAACGGTGAACCCACTCCTAAAGAAATCTTATTATGTTGTCCAACACATACCAGGTGAGGCCAAGTCCAAACAGCAATTGTCAGAAGATAAGCAAGGGCACTCCACTGCTTCGGAAATCGGTCTATTTTATTGGAGAACCATCAGGGACAACGTTTCAACTCAAGAAAGACTCGGCTGAGTCAAAATTATATTGTCTCTGATGGTTCTCCGATAAAGCCACCCTATTTCTGAAGCAGTGGAGTGGCCCGTGCTTGGCCACTCCATGGCGTCTGACAAGACTTCATGAACATCAAATTTGTTTTAGAATGCCACCAGGTTGTTTTTGGACCTTAATAAGTTTATCTTCAGGCTCCCTCAGGACTTTTCTCAGCTTCTTGGAAAAATTAGATAATATCCACCTCCCCTAACTTGACTTCAACTTCTTCTCCTGTTACCCTATTCTTCTCCTCTTTATGGAATGGTTTGTGGACCTGGCCACTTTTTACATGTCCCTTATTAATATGTCTCTGGTGGAGCTGGTGGTTGAGAGGGCCCCTGTTGTCTGGTTCGGTGCGTTGTTCATTGTTTTGTGACGACTCTTATGAAGTCTGCCCGTATGAATGGAGCTCACATCTTCACCGACATGGAACAATGATTTCCTCCGACAAGACTTGTTTGTCTGCCTCGCAGTTTCCAGACTCCAGGGCCTTTTTGCCAGCTCACCGCATTGAAAAATGCCTCCGAACTGTAAAACAGAGATCAGGATGTGAGCGTCGGGCAGACGTCTGCCTGCTTGTTCTCAGGGACACCCCACCAGTGACTCTCTGAAGCACACAAAAGGTTTGAGCTGGATGATATCATCCTCATATGACAATTAATAAGAGAATGATTGCATTGATATATAGTGGCCGAGCACATAACTGTCATTTATTGTGATACAGTGATGTCATTTAGCGAGGGAGCGGAGGGCTTCACCGTGACCCCTGGGAGTATCGCTATCTCTGTGAAGCTCCACCAGAGTGCCTGCTAATATTAATTAAACCTCGGCTGAGGGTGCAAGCATTAAATCGACTGCAAGCTCTTTATAACAAGCCGAGGCGCTCCCGACCCCCTTCCAGCTATTACTGCTAGTCTAAAAATGATGGTATTTTCTAAAGAGGACCACAAAAAGACCAGTGGTGTTCCCCATATCATTGTTGTCGTTTTTTGTGTCCTTATCTCATTTTTCTCCTATTCTTTTTGTTTTTATCCTACGATTGGTGATCAGTGTTGAAGCTCTCACAGATCTGACAGCAGAGCTTCTAGTCGTCTAGAACCATGTCTCCTTGACCAGTAATTCCATATTTCTACGTTATTCCCACCTCGGACGACCATGGGGAGAGTTACAGCCTTAGAGTATATATTGCTTGTAGACTGGATGTCCTCAAGGTCCCACTGGACCTCATTGAAGAGTCCGGTTTGAAATACCAGCCACAACGCGCCTTTCTCGTTAGACGTGCCAAATACTAATATTGACAAGGCCGCCTCATTTCCTGAGGTCGATCGTCTATAGGAGACAAGCTCAACCTTTAAATTGGACTTGTTAGTCAGTCGATGATGCCAGTCAATGAGCGAATCTTGACTGTCCACGCCGAGTCGCAGATAGGCAATCCCCGTCTGCCCCCCCCCTGTTCATAGAACAGTTCTTAGAAAGTCGGTTGGATTAAGTGATAGACATACAAAGTTACGTCCACCTCAAAGGCAGTCTTTTTGGTTTATAGGTCTGTCCCATTCTTTGTGGCCATGACATGTTAGGTTTGACACTCAACACATGAGTTATTGGAGGAGGTATGTCTACTAGTCCAGTCGATCGCGACTTCCTTTTGTGGTTGTTGGGAATTTGGTGTGGCAGAGAGACAATGAGAGGTGTGAAAATGGGGTGGAGGATCAATGGAGGGTAGGAAGAATGTGGCAGAGGAGCAATGGAAGGAGAGAAGAATGGGACAGAGGAACAACAGAAGGTTAGAAGAATGGAGAAGAGGAACAACAGGAAGCAAGCAGAAAGGTAGAAAAATGGGGCAGAGGAGCATTGGAAGGTGAGAGAAATGAGGCAGAGGAGCATTGGAAGGTGAGAGAAACGGGGCAGAGGAGCATTGGAAGGTGAGAGAAACGGGGCAGAGGAGCATTGGAAGGTGAGAGAAATGGGGCAGAGGAGCATTGGAAGGTGAGAGAAATGGGGCAGAGGAGCATTGGAAGGTGAGAGAAATGGGGCAGAGGAGCATTGGAAGGTGAGAGATATGGGGCAGAGGAGCATTGGAAGGTGAGAGAAATGGGGCAGAGGAACAATGGGAGTTGCGAAGAATGAGGTAGACGAACAATGAAAGAGTCAAAGGTGTTATGGAAGGTGTGGAGAATGGGGCATACGCACAATGTAGCTGAGAGGATTGCATCAGAGGAGCATCGAAATCTCCAGCTCTAAGCACGTGGAGTCCCTCCTTAATCCAGCACTCCCTCTGAGTTCTTCGAGGACGTATGTCTACTAGTCTAGATGTGAAGTCGTTAGACTGAATTGGTGGTTCTGCTGGAAACACAATTCTACTACTTATTGAGTGGCGACCCATTTAAAACCAAACGTCACCTAATTCTATGAGCCTGGATGCAGGAAACTATTTTCTGGTATGTTCTTCCACCATTCGTCCCGGTCAATGGCGACTCTAGAGTCAGTCGCAGTTGACTCATCTGTCCAGGGCCTCTTGCTCTCCAACACCTCGGCCAACGTCCTGGCTGAATGGGATTTAAAGGAGTTACAGTCCAAGAGCCAGACCCAACAGCTCAGTCTAAAAAGAGATACACTGTTACAGTATATTTGCCGAATCTACGCCGTGAATCCTGAAATTCCTTGAAGCTCCTTTGTGATTTATTTCACCCAATTTCCACCACTGCCAGGGGGTGTTGTAGATGATGTAGACAATCCATAAGTCAAGCGATTTGCAGCCGTGTCCTCTTCTTCGTCGAGCAAGGCCGTTTGTCTGCAGGCCCTTTACTCGGCGACTTCCACGTTGCGGCGACAGAAAAAGAAGTAACATATGCTCAGCTGTATTACATCATTGGTTCGAGTCAGGCCTCAGTAGCCACCCACGAGAGATATACTGCACACCCCATTAAAAGGTTGGACGGCACAGTCACTCGGCGGAAATCTGCTGAGTGCGTCCATAACTCAACCGCTGCCCCTGGTCAACGCGCCGGCAGCTTACTGAGGCTCATGAAAGGCCACCAGCCGCACGCGGGCATCCGGATAGCACGAGTCATGGCTTTATTCGGAGAAAGAGAGGTTCCGCCGCCAGGAAAGAAGATGCTGATGCTTTCCTTGGTTGTCTATTGTAATTTTGAGTTTCGGGGTGGAGGGGGGGGGGTAGCACTGCACCAAAATACTAGCTGGACTTAAGGTTTTGGGATTTGTTTCATAAATAATGAGTTGCGTCGAGTCGAGAAGTTCCAGGATGAATGTCACGTCGATTTCAGTTAAAAAAAAGTCAGATAAAGATATATTACGATTTCTTGATTTCTTTATAATTCTGTATGTTCTGATACATTTATTAAAGGGACGCTCTATTCATCCTTAATAGAGTAAAGTGCTCAGGATGAGAGGGTTGCCACCCCCCCCCCCGCCTCCCTCCTCCTCCGATCTGGTGAAATTGTTGGGTGAAGTGGTCAAGTTTCCTCCACCCCACCCAACGTCACCAGCAGCCGGGATTTTTTAATTTCCCGACTGCCGGTAGTGATGTCACACACAGAGAACGCCTGATGATGTCACCCTCAGAGACCAATCGCTGTAACGAGCGTTCTCAGAGAGGCAGCTGATGGATCAGATCTGTGCATGCGCGTGCAGCTCCGATCCATCGCTCTGCGCAGGCGCTACGGATCTTGTGAGGGAGAAAAAAATCAACTAAAATATAATTGGGCAGGGGCTGTCAGCAGGATCTGCCCATTTATTTAAGGGCAAAAAAGGGGACTTCTGTTTGTCAACACAGTATCCCTTTAGTTTTATTTATTTATTATTTGTTTATTTAATATTATTTATTATTATTTATTTATTATTTTTACTATTTATTATTATTATTATTTATTTATTATTATTTATTTATTATTTTTATTTATTATTATTTATTTATTATTTTTATTATTTATTATTATTATTTATTTATTTATTATTGTTTGTTTATTTATTATTTATTATTTTAATTATTGATTTATTTATTATTATTTATTTATTATTATTGATTTATTTATTTATTATTGCATTTAGTCTCGTTCCACTTCGCTAATTCAAACTGACGCGTTTCGAAACTTCTTCTCTGCCCCTACTTTACCTTTATTTGCCATATTTTGGCTCTGTATCCCCTCCTCCCCGTGCTATGTGTTTTATATGCACAATATTATACGTTATTTGTTAACCTTATCTCCCTCAGACCTCAGTCGCACCTTCCTTTGTTTTCTAATATTTTCTTTCGGACTTGGAATTTTAACTGTGAAAATGAGTCGCTGTAAATTATTCTCAATTTGCTTTATCCGCGGCACGATAAGCTGCCGAATCCCGTTAGCATTCCGGATTGCGCCCCCTTTTGAACGTAGAAACCGTTTTTCCTCTTGAGCCGAGGACAAGCAGACGGTGAAATCTCTTAAGTGGTTATTCAATAACAGCCGAACTTGCCACCAAATTGCACCGAACGGTGAATTTCCCCGTACGGTGCAATTACGTGGCAGTCCGTCTATTCAGAAAGCTACCAGTTCATCAAATACAGGCGAATTGACAGCGGAATACGGTGCAGTTCGCCTCAGATCGGCGCAATTCGGGGATCTTTGACAGCGGTGAAATATTCCCATAGAGAAATAATGATTAATCTATTCAGACGCCGAACTGCATCAAAACGTCAGTGAAATGCCCTGATTTCCGGCGATTCAGTTCGACAGGTTTAATCAGGCGAATCCCATAGGATTCAATGTATAAAAATATCATTGTTTTAATCTATTTGTTTTTTCAACCGTTTATTCTTTTCATGTTCTGCAAAAAGCATTATTATTTAATTATTTTTTGGAACATTTTTTTTAAATATTTTTTTAGACGAAAGTTTTGATTCCCAATTTTTTTTTAAAACTTCTTTTTTTTTATTTTGTAAGAGAATGTTTTATTATATTTTATAGGATCTTTTTTTATTATTTCTACACATTTTCATGCATTTTTATTGTTTTAAACGCCTTTAAAAAGAATAGCAGAGTTCCGTTTCCTTTTTTTCTCTGCAGTTCGGCAGTGTTTGGCGGTCAGTTCAGTGGTCTTCAGCGGCGTACAGTGTCAGGTACGTCGGTCTTTAGTGGTGTTCAGCGGACAGTGCAGCTCTCTTTGGCGGTGTTCGGTGGTCTGTTCGGCAGTCTTTGGCAGTGTTTCGACAGTCAGCGCGGCTGTCTTTGGCGGTGTTCGACGGTCAGTGTGTCGGTCTATGGTGGTGTTCGGCAGTCTGCTCAGCAGTCTTTGGCGGTGTTTGGCGGTCAGTTCAACGGTCTTTGGTGGCATTCGGCGGTCTGTTCAGCGGTCTTTGGTGGCATTCAGTGGTCTGTTCAGCGGTCAGTTCAGCAGTCTTTGGTGGCGTTCGGCAGTCTGGACAGTCTTTGGTGCAGGGGCGGATCCAGAGACTAGTCTCGGGAGGGGCACTGACAGAAAATAAGGTGTTTTAGCAGAGAGTCCGACTCACGAGAATTTACAGAGGGCCCGGCTCACAGGAGCTTACAATCTAGAGGAGCAGAGGGCCCGGCTCACAGGAGTTTACAATCTAGAAAAGCAGAGGGCACCCAGGAGCTTACAATCTAGAGGAGGAGAGGGCACCCAGGAGTTTACAATCTAGAGGAGCAGAGGGCACCCAGGAGCTTACAATCTAGAGGAGCAGAGGGCACCCAGGAGTTTACAATCTAGAGGAGCAGAGAGCCCCCAGCTCACACATGGATTTGCCCCCAGCTCATGGATTTGCCCCAGCTCATGGATTTACCCCCAGCTCATGGATTTGCCCAGGTCATGGATTTGCCCCCAGGTCATGGATTTGCCCCCAGCTCATGGATTTGCCCCCAGGTCATGGATTTGCCCCCAGCTCATGGATTTGCCACCAGCTCATGGATTTGCCACCAGCTCATGGATTTGCCCCCAGCTCATGGATTTGCCCCCAGGTCATGGATTTGCCCCCAGGTCATGGATTTGCCCCAGCTCATGGATTTGCCACCAGCTCATGGATTTGCCACCAGCTCATGGATTTGCCCAGCTCATGGATTTACCCCCAGCTCATGGATTTGCCCAGCTCATGGATTTACCCCCAGCTCATGGATTTACCCCCAGCTCATGGATTTGCCCAGCTCTCACCTGGATATTGCTCCAGGCCTCCAGCTCCGGTGTTCAGGGGACCCAGATGCCGCCGGGCAGCGCAGGAGCGCCTGCCCGGTCATGAAGAGTGCGTCCTTGTAAAGGGGAGGCGGCTGCGTGCGTGCGCAGGTCACGCGGTCCGGCCAGTCAGGTGGTACAGAGACTCAGTACCACCTGATTAGCCGGACCACGTGACCGGCTGCGCCTGCACGCAGCCGCATCCCCTTTACAAGGACGCACTCTTCAGGACCGGGCAGGCGCTCCTGCGCTGCCCGGCGGCAATCTGGGTCCCCGGCTCAAATCTCGGGGGGGGCAATTGCCCCGTTGCCCCCCCCCTGGATCCGCCCCTGCTTTGGTGGTGTTTAGCTTTCAGTTCAGCGGTCTTTGGCGATGATTGACGGTCAGTTCAACGGTCTTTGGTGGCATTCGGCAGTCTGTTCAGCGGTCTTTGGCGGTCAGTTCAGCGGTTTTTGGTGGCGTTCGGTGGTCTGTTCAGCGGTCTTTGGTGGCGTTCGGCGGTCTGTTCAGCGGTCAGTTCAGCAGTCTTTGGTGGCGTTCGGCAGTCTGTTTGACAGTCTTTGGTGGTGTTTAGCTTTCAGTTCAGCGGTCTTTGGCGGGGTTCGGCGGTCTTTTCAGCGATCTTTGGCGGTCTTTTCAGCGATCTTTGGCGATCTGTTCCAGCGTTCGGCGGTCTGTTCGATAGTCAGCGGCAGTCTTCGGGGGCTCCACGTTCAGCATACTTCGGGGAACCTGCGGTGAATAGTGAATTCACCGCAGGGCCAGCGAACTGAAATCACTGACGCGCACCGAAGCGCACCGAAGCGCACTGAAATTTCCCTCAAATGTTGTCGCTTTCTGAATAACCCCTTAGAGCTTCCAAACCTGGAATGAAATCTCTTTTTCAGAGTGGTGTTTGTACAGTCCTGTGAATGATCTGATCACGTGCATTGTTGGTTGGATATGATTATATCCTTATATCTAAAGCAGCGCTCTCAGCTCAGACCCCCCCAAATCTTTATAGCCTACAATTCCCAGAAATCTTTCAATGCGATAGACGGCCATGGAATCATGGGAGTTGTAGTTCAGAAACATCTGGGAGGGGTGGAGGTTGACATCCCTGATCTAACATAACATATTTTTGTAATGATTTGGCAGCTGAGCCGCCCGGCACGGTTACTGTTAACAGTCTGCGCCGTGCGAGGTCTGAATCGCAGCACAGGACGGAAACGCTGGTGGTTTTCACACCTCTGCCGCTTGGCTCGGTTACGCACATACTATACAATGAAGATTACTATGATTTAGTTTTTGTACGATCAGGAGCCCCGCTTCATTTCTTTCTTTCAGCATTGGAATCTTACAGATTGCGCAGACGATCTCCGTCCTGATTATTGACACGCACTCTGACCTGTGATACACGGGCACTCTGACCGGCACACAGTGCTGCATCTCTATGTGTTCGGGTTTATGTGGTCAGAGTGAGATAGTATCTGTATGTGCATTCTGCTCTGACAGAGGTAGACAGGAAGCCGGGCTGCAGATACTTACATAAAGCAAACCTGGAAAATAAATACATTAATAATATATATATATACAGTGTATAGAACTCTAAAGCTGTGAATATATATATCTGTCTATTCTATTCTTACAATACATATATATACACAGCCTTTGAGATCCCTGCTCTAGGCAATGTGACAATGTAATCTGAGCGATGGATAGACAGATATATATAGATAGATAAGGGATAGATACAGAGATAGATACAGAGATAGATAGATAGATAGATAGATAGATAGATACAGAGATAGATAGATACAGAGATAGATAGATAGATAGATAGATAGATAGATAGATAGATAGATAGATAGATAGATAGATAGATAGATAGATAGATAGATACAGAGATAGATACAGAGATAGATAGATAGATAGATAGATAGATAGATAGATAGATAGATAGATAGATAGATAGATAGATAGATACAGAGATAGATACAGAGATAGATAGATAGATAGATAGATAGATACAGAGATAGATACAGAGATAGATACAGAGATAGATAGATAGATACAGAGATAGATACAGAGATAGATAGATAGATAGATAGATAGATAGATAGATAGATAGATAGATAGATACAGAGATAGATAGATAGATAGATAGATAGATAGATAGATAGATAGATAGATACAGAGATAGATACAGAGATAGATAGATACAGAGATAGATACAGAGATAGATAGATAGATAGATAGATAGATAGATAGATACAGAGATAGATAGATACAGAGATAGATAGATACAGAGATAGATACAGAGATAGATAGATAGATAGATAGATAGATACAGAGATAGATAGATAGATAGATAGATAGATATAGGATAGATAGATAGATACAGAGATAGATACAGAGATAGATAGATATAGGATAGATAGATAGATAGATATAGGATAGATAGATAGAGAGAGAGAGAGAGAGAGAGAGAGAGAGATAGATAGATAGATAGATAGATAGAGAGATAGATAGATACAGAGATAGATAGAGAGATAGATACAGAGATAGATAGATATGAGATGGATAGATAGATACAGAGATAGATAGATATGGGATGGATAGATAGATAGTTAGATATAGATAGAAAGATACAGAGATAGACGGTTGGGTAGATAGATAGATATATAAAGGAATAGATAGAAAACTAGAGGGATGGAGAGATAGATAATTCAATGAATAGATAGACAGATATAATTTGATAGACTGAGCGATTGATATGGATAGATAATTCAATAGATATAGATACAGAGATAGGTAGATAGATAGATATGGGATAGATAGATAAATAGATGGATAGATAGATAAATAGATGGATAGATGGATAGATAGATAAATAGATACAGAGATAGTTAGATATAGATAGATAGATAGATAGATAGATAGATACAGAGATACAGAGATAGATAGATACAGAGATAGATAGATACAGAGATAGATAGATAGATACAGAGATAGATAGATAGATAGATAGATAGATACAGAGATAGATACAGAGATAGATAGATAGATAGATAGATAGATACAGAGATAGATAGATACAGAGATAGATAGATAGATAGATAGATAGATAGATAGATAGATAGATAGATACAGAGATAGATACAGAGATAGATAGATAGATAGATAGATAGATAGATAGATAGATACAGAGATAGATAGATACAGAGATAGATAGATAGATAGATAGATAGATAGATAGATAGATAGATAGATAGATACAGAGATAGATACAGAGATAGATAGATAGATAGATAGATACAGAGATAGATAGATACAGAGATAGATAGATAGATAGATAGATAGATAGATAGATAGATAGATAGATAGATAGATAGATACAGAGATAGATAGATACAGAGATAGATAGATACAGAGATAGATAGATAGATAGATAGATAGATACAGAGATAGATAGATACAGAGATAGAGAGATAGATAGATAGCCCTGACCCCCGGACGCCCCCTTTTTGTGTATTATCCTGCATGTCCCCTGCAGGTTCAAAGACTTTTGTATGAACAATGCACCTTCCTGATTATGACGTTCTGGCCCTGGATCCACACCTGCCCTTCATCCTCCCTGATTAGCCCTGCATACTGTATAAGGGAGTCCCACCCTCAACCCTGGATTTCCACATTGAAGTGGAATTCGCTGACTGCAATACCTGTTTGACAAAGCTCCCTGATACTTCTTGCTAATCTCCTGACTTCTCTGCCAAAGACTCCAAGGACCCTCTGTTATATCACCTGGACTTTCATCGCTTCAATATACCGGTACCCTCCCATCCTGCTCCCCTTCTGCCCCCATCTAGGACCCCCGTGTACCAGACCCCTTGCTGAACCCTGACTACGCTATTGGCTAAACCTTGCCTGAATCTGCGTTCTAGTGTTTGTTTTGCAATAAACACCTTTTGTTATCTTGAACCTACTTATATCACTGCATATTTGGCTCACAACCTCATCCTGCTACACCAATCGCAGTCAACCCCTGACATAGATAGATTGATAGATATGGGATAGATAAATATGGATAGATAGATAGAAAGATACAGAGATAGATGGTTGGGTAGATAGATAGATATATAAAGGAATAGATAGATAACTAAAGGGATGGAGAGATAGATAATTCAATGAATAGATAGACAGATATAATTTGATAGACTGAGCGATTGATATGGATGGATAGATAGGTAGATAGATACAGAGATAGATACATAGATACATAGATAGATAGATATACAGATAGATAGATACAGAGATACATAGATAGATATACAGATAGATATACAGATAGATAGATATACAGATAGATAGATATACAGATAGATACAGAGATAGATAGATATATAAAGATAGATAGATAACTAGAGGTATGGAGAGATAGATAATTCAATAAATAGATAGATAGAAGATTAGATGGGATAGATAAATACATAGACAGATATTTTCCAGCATTCTCTTGGTTAATATGCCCCTTGTTTGGATAGATAGATAGGAGGAATAGATACAGGGGTCAAGTCCTGGGAAAAAAAGGTGAGGGAACTCACCCACGAATTCCACTACCCCTATTACCTGAAGAAAATATAGCAGTACGTATATAGCAGTACGTTAATGATACCATTTTTATTGGGTTAACATTACATTTAAAAGACAAGCTTTCAAGAGTGTAACCTCTCCTCTTCAGGTCTGGAAACTATACTGATCAGTGAACGGTATCACTACGTACAGGTATACTCGTGATTTTGGCAACTGGACTAATACTTTATATATATATATAGGCACAGACCCCCCAGAATTATATACACAGGCACAGACCCCCCAGAATTATATACACAGGCATTGGACGCCCAGAATAATATACTCAGCACTGAACCCCCAGAATAATATACCCAGCACTGAGCCCCCAGAATAATATTCACAGCACCGGGCCCCCAGAATAATATGCACAGCACTGGACCTCCAGAATTCTATACACAGCACTAAACCCCCAGAATAATATACCCAGCACTGGACCTCCAGAATAATATACCCAGCAGTGGTTATATGGATATATTTGCCCCCAGCTCACATAGATATATTTGCCTCAGCTCACAAGGATATATTGCCCCCAGCTCATATGGATATATTGCCCCCAGCTCACATGGATATATTGCCCCAGCTCACATGGATATATTGCCCCCAGCTCACACATGGATATATTGCCCCCAGCTCACACATGGATATATTGCCCCCAACTCACACATGGATATATATTGCCCCATCAGCTCACACATGGGTACGTATTTCCCTCAGCAGCTCACACATGGGTATATATTGCCCCAGCTCAAATGGGTATATATTGCCCCCAGCTCTCATGGGTATATTTCCCCCCAGCTCTCAAGAGTATATATTGCCCCCAGTTCTCATGGGTATGTTTGCCCCCAGCTCTCATGGGTATATATTGCCCCCAGATCACATAGGTATATATTGCCCCAGCTCTCATGGGTATATTTGCCCCCAGATCACATGGGTATATATTGCCCCAAAATCACATGGGTATATATTGCCCCCAGATCACATGGGTATATGTTGCCCCCAGCTCTCATGGGTATATATTTCCCCCAGCTGTCATGGGTATATTTGCCCCCAGATCACATGGGTATATATTTCCCCAAAATCACATGGGTATATATTGCCCCCAGATCACATGGGTATATATTGCCCCCAGCTCTCATGGGTATATATTTCCCCCAGCTCTCATGGGTATATTTGCCCATGGGTATATATTTCCCCCAGCTGTCATGGGTATATTTGCCCCCAGATCACATGGGTATATATTGCCCCAAAATCACATGGGTATATATTGCCCCCAGCTCCCATGGGTATATATTTCCCCCAGCTCTCATGGGTATATTTGCCCCCAGCTCTCATGGGTATATTTGCCCCACAGCTCTCATGGGTATGTCTGCCCCAGCTCTCATGGGTATATTTGCCCCCCAGCTCTCATGGGTATATTTGCCCCAGCACTCATGGGTATATCTGCTCCCAGCTCTCATGGGTATATCTTCCCCCAGCTCTCATGGGTATTTGCCCCCAGCTCTCATGGGTATATCTGCCCCAGCTCTCATGGGTATATTTGCCCCCAGCTCTCACCTCCTCCTTTGCTGGGGGCGTTCTTGTCTTCTCCCCACGAGGTGAGCGGCCGCTGACACGATGCAGCTAGGCCGCTCGCCGGGAACCACCTGACCAGCCGCGTTCTCGCGAGAACACGCGCTGGTCAAGTGGGAGGGTCCTCCTATCCCAGGCGAGCGGCCAAGCTGCATCATGCCAGCAGCCGCTCGCCTAGTAGGGAGAGGAGAAGAACGCCCCCCCACTGGTTCCGACCCTGTGCCACTCATGTGTGGACCACCAGCCTGCTGCGATCTCGCGGCTGGCTGGTGGTACCCATGTGAAGCGGCAGGGCTGCTGCGCCGTGCGCCCCCGGCTAGAATTCACCGAGGGGCACGTGCCCCCCTCGAAATGCCACTGGGCTCAGGCCACAGCGGGAACCTGCATTCCCGCAGCATTCCCGCTGTGGGAGAAGTGCGGGGACGCCATTCCCGCGCGTTCCCGCAGGACTCAAGCCCTGAATAGATAGATAACTAGAGGGATGGAGAGATAGATAATTCAGTAAATAGATAGATAATTCAATAGATAGATAGAAGGTTAGATAGATATGGGACAGATAAATACAAAGGCAGATATTTCCCAGCATTCCCTTGGTGTGGGGTGAGGTGTCAGTGTGTAGTGATGGACCCTGTTTTGCCCGCAGTATTTCGTGTGGGTCAGAGCGCGCGGTGAGTACCCGCCATCCTCACAATCCAGCTGATACTTTGTAACAGGGAAGAGGATCCTTGGGCCTAATTGGTAACAATTTCAGAAGAGATTAGGCAAGGACAGATGAGTCATGCGATTTGATTCCATATTGTGAGCCCCCCGTCCCTCTCCCCCTCTTTCCGCTCCTCACAGATGTCATTGCAAGCTGCTCATCTGTCTATGCGCCGGGCATGGACTGAATTCCCCCGCCGCGCTCTTGTCACGCAACTTTTAAGGACCCGAGTTAAAGCTTTGCAGCAGACAGAGGGGAAACGAATCAGGAGCAGGGACCGGAAAACCGTAAACACAAGCAGGCCGGCGAGCGCCCAGGCAGACATAACCTGCGATTATTGGCCTCCATGCTGTACACCCAGTAACCTTAAGGACATTTTAACCCCTTAAACATAACCTACTCCCTGCTGGAACAACAACCGAGGAACCGGAAAGCGACCAATGCCATGGACCCCAAGGCCGTGAACCCCTCTTGAGAGTGATGGCGAACCTTGGCGCCCTAGATGCTTCTGAACTACATCTCTCATGACGCTCATGCAGCCTTATGCGTGACAAAGCATCATGGGATGTGGAGTTCTGAAACATCTGGAGTGCCAAGGTTCACCGTCAGTGGCATGTGGGATGTCAGCACAGGTCTTCATTCTCTGCAGGATGACACGAAAAGCATGTGGGGGGCGAAAATGCCGTCTAAATGCGAAAAGATGGATGAAAGGATAGCAGAGTAGAAAAACTTTTCAGATTCAACAGTTTTCACCCAAAGCTTCTCATGTAGACCTCAAGGCACCACCTATGATGCATGATGATCTAACAGATCTGTTGAGACTAGATGAGCATCATGGGTAAAGCTGGCAGATCGGCCATGTTTTCCTGGACACATATAATGTATTCATGCTGATGGGCAGTGCATGGAAAATGCCACCCTGCAGCATGTATTATCCATACGCTGCTGGCAAGAAACCAAAAAGGAATCCCAGGTGACCTGCCTTGAGTTCCTCCCTGCGGTATATGAATTATACATGTTGCAGGGCAGCAGCTCTCCCTCTGCATGAAACATTAATATGTGTCGACGAAAACATGGCCGACCTGGCGACAGTAATCACGGGAGATGTAGTGCTGAGACTTTTGTGTTGTCGGTGATGACGCCCCCCCGGGTGAGGGATCTCGATGTGGCACGGACAGACTGTCCTATAGCTCCCGCCTCCCACGGCAGGTTTTCCTTCAGCCCATGAAAGGTTTCTCCTGCTTCCAGACCATCATTAGCCACACTGGAAAGAAATGAAGCGAAACGCAAATGATTTCCAGTTTCCCGTGCGACGGGTCGGAGAGTATAATGTCTCGGTGGTTTTCATAGCACGCACAGGTCTGCTGCTTAAGGGTTCAAGAGTTTGTCTGATATCTGCTCAGTATCACCTTGATTGCTATAGGTGCGTGCGGAGGTCAAGTGGTTGCTCAATGGCCCGATGAATGGATGGTTGACGTTGGCCTCAATACCAGGTCGTGCGTCCCTAATGAACGTACGGCTGAGGTGCCGCACTCAGGTTAAAACGTGAGACCGATGGAGAATTGTATGGGCTGGCGAGGAGGTCTACCTTTGGCTCCGTAGTTGTTCACGAAGAACCAACCCATAAAGTAAAGTCGATCATCGCATGAACAGTGCTCAGGTACCCATCGCCATCATGGCAGCCAAGCCACGCATTTCACAGCTAACCATACAAGCTTTTAACAAAAGGTGGTAAATATTTGAAACACCTAAACACATTAAGGGGATATTCACTAACGTCTGAATTTTCCAACGAATTTCACAGAACGGTGAGTTTCCCAGACGGGGCAATTTGGGGCAATTTGTCTATTCATAAAGCTGTGATTTCCCCAAATATATATGAACTGACAGGGAAATGTGGTTCGGCGGCCCCATAGAGAACCATCAAATCGTCTATTTACATAACGCCGACTTGAACCGAAATTTCATTGAAATGACCTGATTTTGTTGTTTCAATTCGGCAGGTGGCGATTCCCATAGGTTTTAATCTCTTTACTCTTTTCCCAGCTCGTCTCTCGCCCATTACTCATCCTCTTTTTACTTTTTCCCCAGTTACATTTCACGTGTCACTCTTTCCCTCTCTTTACTCTTCACCAAATACTCTATAACCTGTTATTCTTTCTCTGTTTACTCTTTCCCTGTTTCAATTTATCCTAATACTTTTTCCCAGTTACTTTTTCCCCAGTTACTCTTTCTCTTGTTACTCTTCCCCAGTTACTTTTTCCCCAGTTACTCTTTCTCTTGTTACTCTTCCCCAGTTACTTTTTCCCCAGTTACTCTTTCTCTTCTTACTCTTCCCCAGTTACTTTTTACTTTACTCTTTCTCTGCTTTTCCCCAGTTACTCTCTCTTGTTACTCTTCCCCAGTTACTTTTTACCCTTTACTCTTTCTCTTCTTACTCTTCCCCAGTTACTTTTTACCTTTACTCTTTCTCTTGTTACTCTTCCCCAGTTACTCTTTCTCTTGTTACTCTTCCCCAGTTACTTTTTTCCCTTTTACTCTTTCTCTTGTTACTCTTCCCCAGTTACTTTTTTACCCTTTACTCTTTCTCTTGTTACTCTTCCCCAGTTACTCTTTCTCTTGTTACTCTTCCCCAGTTACTTTTTTACCCTTTTACTCTTTCTCTTGTTACTCTTCCCCAGTTACTTTTTACCCTTTACTTTTCTCTTGTTACTCTTCCCCTTCTCTTCTCTGTTACTCTTCCCCAGTTACTTTTTTACCCTTTTACTCTTTCTCTTTTACTCTTCCCCAGTTACTTTTTTACCCTTTACTCTTCTCTTGTTACCTTCCCCAGTTACTTTTTCCCCAGTTACTCTTCTTTCCTTTACTCTTTCCCCAGTTACTTTTCCCCAGTTACTCTTCTCTTGTTACTCTTCCCCAGTTACTTTTTACCTTTACTCTTTCTCTTGTTACTCTTCCCCAGTTACTTTTTCCCCAGTTACTCTTTCTCTTCTTACTCTTCCCCAGTTACTTTTTTACCCTTTACTCTTTCTCTTGTTACTCTTCCCCAGTTACTTTTTTACCCTTTACTCTTTCTCTTCTTACTCTTCCCCAGTTATTTTTTTACCCTTTACTCTTTCTCTTGTTACTCTTCCCCAGTTACTTTTTTACCCTTTACTCTTTCTCTTGTTATTCTTTCATCATCTCTCTCATTACTCTTTCCCAGATAGTCTTAAACTCATTACTACCTGGTTACTCTCTATATTCTTACTCTTTCCCTAAAGAGTCTTAACCTCATTACTCGTCCGCTACTCCATATCTTCTTATTCTTTCGCCTGATAGATTTAAGCTCATTACTCTCTGGTTACTCCCTATCTTCTTACTCTTTCCCCAGATAGACGTAACCTCTTTATTCTCTGGTTTATCATGTTACTATTTCCCCAGATAGTCTTAAACTCCCTACTCCCTGGTTACTCTCTATCTTCTTACGCTTCCCCAGATAGTCTACTCTTAGCCTCATTACTCTCTATCTTCTTACTCTTCCTCAGATTATTTTAAGATCATTACTCTCTGGTTACTCCATATTTTCTTAATCTTTCGCCATATAGTCTTAACCTCATTATTCTCTGATTACTCTTTACCATGTTACTCTTTCCCCAAATATTCATATGTTCATTACTCACTGGTTACTCTCTATCTTCTTACTCTTTCCCCAGATAGTAAGAAGACAGAGAGTAATGAGGTTAAGACTATCTGGGGAAAGAGTCTTAACCTCATTACTCTCTATCTTCTTACTCTTTCCCCAGATAGTAAGAAGACAGAGAGTAATGAGGTTAAGACTATCTGGGGAAAGAGTCTTAACCTCATTACTCTCTATCTTCTTACTCTTTCCCCCGATAGTAAGAAGACAGAGAGTAAATGAGGTTAAGACTATCTGGGGAAAGAGTAAGAAGACAGAGAGTAATGAGGTTAAGACTCTTTCCCCAGATAGTCTTAACCTCATTACTCTGTCTTCTTACTCTTTCCCCAGATAGTCTCCACCTCATTACTCTCTATCTTCTTACTCTTTCCCCAGATAGTAAGAAGACAGAGAGTAATGAGGTTAAGACTCTTTCCCCAGATAGTCTTAACCTCATTACTCTCTGTCTTCTTACTATCTGGGGAAAGAGTCTTAACCTCATTACTCTCTATCTTCTTACTCTTTCCCCAGATAGTAAGAAGACAGAGAGTAATGAGGTTAAGACTATCAGGGTTATCCAAAGAGATTCGAATTGCTTGAGAAAGGTATCCGAACGCTGAAAATCAGCGTTCGGTTACCTTTCCTGGCCATTCGGCTATCCAGAGAGCAGCAATTCGCCAAATCCTGGCGAATTGCCTGCACATACGGTTACTGTTCTGCCTGTTCGAGGGCAGTGAAATCCCCATAGAGAAGAATGCTTCGGCTATCAGAGAACACAAACTCAGCAGTGAAAGGTTCCCCTAATGCCCTTGCCATTCGGAGTTTAATTCGGCAAGTTTATTCAGAGAATCCCATAGCTTCAATGTTAAAAATATCCTGTTTTAATTCAATATCTAATAAAAACCGTTCATTATAAAATTCTGCAGCAAAAAGTCTCTTTATTTATAGATTTTTTAGGATACTTTAAGCATTTTCTGGAATTTTTTTAAAAAAAATTAAAGCCGATTTTTTTTTTTTTCAGTTTGCTTATATTTTTTGTACAGCCCTCTTTATTGTCATCCTGGACCTCCTGTGAAAATTTCAGACTTTTCCTCAGATAGTTCTGGCAAACAGCGTTTCATTTCCCAGATTCATACAAATGGTTTTTCTAATTTATTCACTGCTCTCCTCTACGTCACAGCTGCTTCGGCTCTGTGTGATTCGGCTCCTGTTCGGCTCCTATTCGGCTTTTTAAGGTTAATCCAGATGTTTTTGCTTTTTTCAGCGTGCATTCGGTTAGTTTTCGGTGGGTTTACGGCAGCTTTTCCCTGCAATTCGGGGCCCTGTGGTGTTTGCTGAATAAACCGAGGGTACCGAAAGCAATCGGCAAAAGGAACGAATTGAAGAGAACGAAAAGTCACTAACGTGCGGTGACTTTTCGAATCTCTTTGGATAACCCTTATCTGGGGAGAGAGTAAGACGATAGAGAGTAATGAGGTTAAGACTATCTGGGGAAAGAGTCTTAACCTCATTACTCTCTATCTTCTTACTCTTTCCCCAGATAGTCTTAACCTCATTACTCTCTGTCTTCTTACTATCTGGGGAAAGAGTAAGAAGATAGAGAGTAATGAGGTGGAGACTATCTGGGGAAAGAGTAAGAAGACAGAGTAACGAGGTTAAGACTATCTGGGGAAAGAGTCTTAACCTCATTACTCTCTGTCTTCTTACTCTTTCCCCAGATAGTCTTAACCTCATTACTCTCTGTCTTCTTACTATCTCCAGAAAGAGTAAGAAGATAGAGAGTAATGAGTTGAGACTATCTGGGGAAAGAGTAAGAAGACAGAGTAACGAGGTTAAGACTATCTGGGGAAAGAGTCTTAACCTCATTACTCTCTGTCTTCTTACTCTTTCTCCAGATAGTCTTAACCTCATTACTCTCTGTCTTCTTACTATCTGGGGAAAGAGTAAGAAGACAGAGAGTAATGAGGTTAAGACTCTTCCCAGATAGTACCTCGTTACTCTGTCTCTTACTCTTTCCCCAGATAGTCTCACCTCATTACTCTCTATCTTCTACTCTTTCCCCAGATAGTAAGAAGACAGAGAGTAATGAGGTTAAGACTATCTGGGTAAAGAGTAAGAAGACAGAGAGTAATGAGGTTAAGACTCTTTCCCAGATAGTCTTCACCTCATTACTCTCTGTCTTCTTACTCTTTCCCCAGATAGTCTTAAATTCATTACTCCCTGGTAACTCTCTGTCTTCTTACTCTTTCCCTGATGTCTTTCTTCTTTTACTCTTTGTCTTGTTACTCTTTCCCCCATTTTTATTTCTTGTTAGTAACTCTCTTTGCTATATCCTCAGATAGTCATTCCACTGTTACTCTCTCCCATTTTACTCTTTTCCGATAGTCTTTCCCCCGTTACTCTTTCAGGTTACTCTCTCCCAATACATCAATCAATACAACCTCAGACCACAGAGTGTCTCACTCAGACACGAAGCCACCTGTCTTCCGTGCTAGGCTTTTACCCAGTGAGCTGGAAAGAGGCATCGCTCTGTGTAAATCAGTCGCTGGGTATTTTTTATACATTCATGCAGTAATAGATTTTCTCTTCTTTTTATTTTTCCTATCTTTTTAATAAAAGGAGCAAATTGTTCCCAGATATGGAAACCTGATATTAGCGTCTGAACGGAAAAGATCAATTTACTCTGTTACTTTATTCATGTTCATTAAACGTGGCACGGTCTGAAAATAGCCATGAAGTGGTCCTGGGATGGACGTAATGGTTGCATTAAGTATAGAGGGTATTTATCCCTTGCTTTGCTATCTCGGTTGTTATGTCTTTTATTATAAGGCACGCTAATAGCACTTTTTTCCTGGCGTAATAAGATTGCATGGAAACCTGTAGTGTTTGCAGCTAATGCACGTTTAGGCGGCCATCTCTACATGTACTGTTTATCGTGTGCAAAAAATTAGGGGCAGGGATGCTGCTGAGCAATGCATAGGAGGATTACCTGTAGGACTAGGGTTTAGGGTTAGTGTTAAATTTGGAGTTAGGCCTAGGGTTACTTTTATGGCTAGGGTTACATTTAGGGCTAGGGTTAGGTTTAGAGTTATGTTTAGGATTAGGGATACTTTTAGGGCTAAAGTTGGGTTTAGGGCTACATTTACTGTACAGCTAGGGTTAGGGTTACTTTTAGGGTTAGGGTTTAGAGTTAGGGTTAGGTTTAGTGTTACATTTAGAGTTAGGCCTAGGGTTAGGGTTACTTTTATGGCTAGGGTTACATTTGGGGCTAGGGTTAGGTTTAAGGTTAGGTTTAGGATTATGATTCCTTTTAGGGTTAGGTTTAGGGTTACTTTTAGGGTAAGGGTTATATTTAGTGTTAGGGCTTGGGTAGGGTTACTTTTAGGGCTAAGGTTAGGTCTAGGGTTTTGTTTAGGATTACTTTTAGCTTTATGGTTAAATTTAGGGTTAGGGTTACTTTGAGGTTTAGGTTTATAGTTACATTTAGAGTTAGGGCCAGGGTTAGGTTACTTTTAGGGCTAGGGTTAGGTTTAGGATAGGTTTAGGGAATTTGCATTGCACAGTGAGTACAACTCAGCTGAATTTATATTTGGAATTTAAATCACACAAATAGTAGACAGGCCTATTCAGCAAAGTGGTTTGCTGTGGGTAGATGGATATACAGGCCAGGGACTTGGGCCTGATTATAAAAAAAAATATCACTATATCATACTAAGGGAAAAATGCTATTATGCAAGTGTAAAAAGGTAAAATATATAAATAAATACAAAATTATAAATACATCTAGTGTTCCATATTATTAAGATTAATAGTAATAAAAATACAGTTAATAATATTGCTAATAACATTAATAATAAAATAATACAAATACTAAATGTCATAATAATATTGGTAATAAAAATGCATTCAATAATAATAATAATAATAAAATAATAATAAGTGTTCTAATATATTAATAACAATTATAATAATTGTCATAAATAATAATAATAATAAATAATACATTTTCTAATATTGATAATATTGATGATGATAATAATAATAAATGTCATTATATAATGATAATAATACATGTAAAAATAATATTAATAATAATAATAATAAATGTCATAATATAATGACAATAATACTAATAATAATAATTATTGTTGTACTATAATAATAATAATGCATGTAATAATAATATTAATAGCAATAAATGTCATAATATAATGATAATAAGACATTTAATAATAATATTAAAACTAATAATAAATGTCATAATATAATGATAATAATACATGTAATAATAATAATAAAAAATGTCATACTATAATGATAATAATACATTTAATAATAACATAAAAAATAATAAATATCATAATATAATGATAATAATGCATGTAATAATAATATTAATAATAATAAATGTCATAATATAATAATAATAATATACATGTAATAATAATAATAATAATAATAATAATATGATGATCACTTTCTGACAACCATAACCTTTAGAGATAAAAAATATACTGTTTGGAAAAACTGCATTTTCAGTTGTTTTTTTGTTTGCTGGCTTTCGTTGGCGCATAATGAGATAAGACGATGGACGGGCCCATTCAGCAGATCGCTCTTGTTTTGTTGCGGGTAGATATACTATACTCTTTGAAGCGATTGGGTGGGGCCAATTGTTAAAGACACACTGGCCTGAGATTAGCACTTCTAGCCTTAAACATGAAGTTATCACAGGTCTGAATGTGCCGCCCGCTTCCCAGCACCCCATAATCTCCCTCGCGCCTGCTGGAAGGGGTGTGGCTTTGCATTTGTTTGTTTGATGACTCTAAAAAAAATTATTTTTACTGGAATATACTTTTTTTTAAAAAAAAAATCTTGAGCTGATTCATCATAAACGTAAAAAAAAAACATTCTTATTGAGGCCCGTCACAACTGGAGCGCCTGGAGAACACGCTCTATAAGGTTATTCATAGACTTTGATACCGCTGTAGTCTTTCTTAAAAATATATATATATATACTGTATATATATATGAACAAAAAACAAAGGATCATCAGAAAAGCAGCCATTGCCTTCCCATCAACAGAGCTGGATTAACACAGGGGCTGATGGAGCAGCAGCTCCAGGCCCATACCCCAGAATAGGCCCAGAGAAAGTCAGCATTGATTGGCATTTGGACCCCTGTATCTCCAATTCCATAGCAGTTACCTGGCGAATTGCCTGCACATTCGGTGCCTGTTCGAGGGCAGTGAAATCCCCATGAAAAAGCACTGCTTCGTCTATTCAGAGAACACAAACCAGCGGTGAAAGGTTCCCGAAATGCCCTGTCATTCGGTGGTTTAATTCGGCAAGTTAATTCAGGCGAATCCCATAGGCTTCAATGTTAAAAATATTCCCGTTTTAATTCAATATCTAATAAACCGTTCATTATAAAATTCTGCAGTAAAGAGTTTCTTTATTTATAGATTTTTTTAGGATACTTTAAGCATTTTTTTTTTTTTTTTTTTTTTAAAAGTCAGATTTTTTTTAAGTTTTCTTCTTTTTTCTGTAACAGCCCTTTTTATTATCATTCATTGGATCATGTGTAAATTTCAGACATTTACGCTTAGTAGTTTCTTTGCAAACAGCTTTTTACTTTCACATTCATACAAACTGTTTTGCTAATTTATTCACCTCCCTCTGTCTGCGCTCTCGGCTTTTTCTTGGCTTTTTCTTCGCTGCCTGTCATCGGCTCCTGCTCGGGTTTTTCCGGCGTCTTCGACGGGTTAATCCAGATGTTTTTGAGGGTTTTCAGCGTGCATTCGGCAGGTTTTGCGGTTAGTTTTCGTCAGGTTTGCGGCAGCTTTTTCCTGCAATTCGGGGACCCTGCGGTGCTTGCTGAATGCACCGCAGGGTCACAGAAATGGGATCGGCAACACAAACCGAATTGAAGAGAACGAAAAGTCACCGAACGTGCTGTGACTTTTCGAATCTCTTTGGATAACCCTGTTAGTTTTTTTATAAATATGTGTATATATAAAATATGTGTGTGTATAAATATCTGTGCGTGTATATATGTGTGCGTGTGTTTATGTGTGTATGCATATTTATTTTATTTATAAAGGGTTTTACCAGGAGGGATACATTGAGATTTCGCTCGTTTTCAGTACGTCCTGGGTTCAAGAACATTAAAATGATATAGTTGTTACAGAAATACAAAGTAATACAATGCAACATATAAAAAAAACACACACAAATATACAGATTAACAGAAAATAAATATGTAGCAAATAGTCATTATGTTACATGTTTACAGGTGCATTCTGTATATAGTCACTGTTACATGTTTACAGGTGCATTCTGTATATAGTCACCGTGTTACATGTTTACAGGAGCATTCTGTATATAGTCACTATGTTACATGTTTACAGGTGCATTCTGTATATAGTCACTGTTACATGTTTACAGGTGCATTCTGTATATAGTCACTGTTACATGTTTACAGGTGCATTCTGTATATAGTCACTGTTACATGTTTACAGGTGCATTCTGTATATAGTCACTATGTTACATGTTTACAGGCGCATTCTGTATATAGTCACTGTTACATGTTTACAGGTGCATTCTGTATATAGTCACTGTGTTACATGTTTACAGGCGCATTCTGTATATAAGTCACTGTGTTACATGTTTACAGGTGCATTCTGTATATAGTCACTGTGTTACATGTTTACAGGCGCATTCTGTATATAGTCACTATGTTACATGTTTACAGGAGCATTCTGTATATAGTCACTATGTTACATGTTTACAGGCGCATTCTGTATATAGTCACTATGTTACATGTTTACAGGTGCATTCTGTATATAGTCACTATGTTACATGTTTACAGGTGCATTCTGTATATAGTCACTGTGTTACATGTTTACAGGTGCATTCTGTATATAGTCACTGTTACATGTTTACAGGTGCATTCTGTATATAGTCACCGTGTTACATGTTTACAGGAGCATTCTGTATATAGTCACTATGTTACATGTTTACAGGCGCATTCTGTATATAGTCACTATGTTACATGTTTACAGGTGCATTCTGTATATAGTCACTGTGTTACATGTTTACAGGTGCATTCTGTATATAGTCACTGTTACATGTTTACAGGTGCATTCTGTATATAGTCACTGTGTTACATGTTTACAGGCACATTCTGTATATAGTCACTGTGTTACATGTTTACAGGCGCATTCTGTATACAGTCACTATGTTACATGTTTACAGGTGCATTCTGTATATAGTCACTGTTACATGTTTACAGGCGCATTCTGTATAAAGTCACTGTTACATGTTTACAGGTGCATTCTGTATATAGTCACTGTGTTACATGTTTACAGGCGCATTCTGTATATAGTCACTGTGTTACATGTTTACAGGTGCATTCTGTATATAGTCACTATGTTACATGTTTACAGGTGTATTCTGTATATAGTCACTGTGTTACATGTTTACAGGTGCATTCTGTATATAGTCACTGTTACATGTTTACAGGTGCATTCTGTATATAGTCACTGTGTTACATGTTTACAGGCGCATTCTGTATACAGTCACTATGTTACATGTTTACAGGCGCATTCTGTATACAGTCACTGTGTTTCATGTTTACAGGCGCATTCTGTATATAGTCACTGTGTTACATGTTTACAGGTGCATTCTGTATATAGGCACTGTGTTACATGTTTACAGGTGCATTCTGTATATAGTCACTATGTTACATGTTTACAGGTGCATTCTGTATATAGTCACTATGTTACATGTTTACAGATGCATTCTGTATATAGTCACTATGTTACATGTTTACAGGTGCATTCTGTATATAGTCACAATGTTACATGTTTACAGGTGCATTCTGTATATAGTCACTGTGTTACATGTTTACAGGTGCATTCTGTATATAGTCACTGTGTTACATGTTTACAGGTGCATTCTGTATATAGTCACTGTGTTACATGTTTAAAGGTGCATTCTGTATATAGTCACTGTGTTACATGTTTACAGGTGCATTCTGTAATGAGGTATGTTAATAGGGAGCTCTTGAGTGACTTTAGACTGGGGGAACATTTGATGGCATCTGGGAGGTTATTCCATATTTGTGGTGCTCTGTAGGAAAATGAGCATCGAGCCACTTTCTTTTTGTATTGTGGTATTGTAAGTAAGGTGCTGGTCCTGGATCGGAGGTTATAGGATGAGGGACCTGCTGGGGGAAGCAGCATATTCAGGTAGGGTGGTAGCTTCCCAGAAAAGCTCTTAAACACCAGGTTGGAAAGGTGAAGGGTGCGTTTAGACACCAGCGATGGCCAGTTTAGTTCTTTTAACATGTCACAATGGTGGGTCATGTAGTTACATTGTAGCACAAAGCGGCAGAATGAGTTATACAATGTAGTAAGTTTCTGGAGGTGTGTTTGCGGGGCTGCTGCATACACTACATCTCCGTAATCAATAGCAGGCATAAGCATTTGTTGTACAATCTGCTTTCTTACCACGAGGCTCAGGCAGGATTTGTTTCTGTACAGGGCACCTAGTTTGGGGTAAAGTTTAGATGAAAGTTTTTCGATGTGCATGTTTTATATATGTGTGCATGTTTTATATATGTGTGTATAGCTTTTTTACATATATATATATGTGTGTATGTATATATGTGGATGTGTTTATATATGTGTGTGTATATGTTTGTGTATGTATGTATATATGGGTGGATGTGTTTATATATATGTATGTGTATGTATAGATTTGTACTTGTATATATATATGTGATTATGTATATATACAGTATGTGTGTGTATATATGTGTGGTTGTGCTTATATGTGTGTGTATATATGTGTGGATGTGTTTATATATGTGTGTGTGTATATATGTGTGGATGTGCTTATATATGTGTGTGTGTGTATATATGTGTGGATGTGTTGATATATATGTGTTGATATTTATGTGTTGATATATATGTGTGTGTATGTATTTATGCGTATGTATACAATATATGTGTTTATATTTATAATGTGTGTTTGTATGTAGACAATACGTATATTCTGTACATATATACACAATCACAAACAGAGCATGCATATTTCATAGAGGTTCCCATATATATATATAAACTTTTTGGTTTGCTGAGCACAGTTAGTCTTCCAGCCACCAGCAGAGCCCCCCCCCCCATTAACCCCTGAAAGGCTGTGAAATGAAACTTCATGGGATCATATATATATATATATATTTATAAATATAGAAGAAAAAAAAAGGACGTACGAAATTGCTTATTGAAAATGCGCGTCGCGGCCTACACATGCTTCCATAGGTTGCGTTAAGGCGTGTTGCCTGGAAACCAGGTGAGACGTTGTTGCAGATGCAAATTGTAGACAGAGAATTAAATTGCTCAGACGGATCCCGGGTAAATGGAAGTATTATTTCCCCCAGATGGGTTTGTCTAGGTTTTTATTGAATCACGCTGGCTGCTCTGAAAAGGGACATGTAAAGCTCACACAGAGGATGAAACGAGCACAGAGCACAATGTTCCCGGAGAGGATAGCAATTCGCCAACTCGCTGATTGCTGGAGAAAGCGGGCGGATTGTTCAGCCGCAATAATACACAATTACTCGTAATTTCATGGAACCCGCAGTAACATTGTGTTTACTGAACATTCCACCAAACAATCGTTACATTCCCTTTATTCCTCCAATCTCCATATATATATATATATAGACTCACTTAAGGACAGGTGAGGGGGGGCTCTAATACCACGGGCGGCTAGTCTGGAAGGGAATAAAGGGAGGCTGAAAGCTTTACTCAATAGACAATGATAAGACAGATTGCAAGCTCTTTAGAACAGACTTCAGGGTCTGAAACAGACTGCACGCACGCGACGCAACATATCGGGATCTACAATGAAATGCAAGCTCATTAGACCAGTCTGTGCGACCTAAATCAAACTGTAAGGCAGGGGTCCACAAGGTGTTTCGGAACTACATCTCCCATGATGCTCAATCAGTCTAATCTGTGACTGAGCCTCATGGGGGATGCAGCTCCGAAAAAACTAAAGGGGCCAAGGCTGCAGCCCCCTGGGTCAGCCACATCTGCAGGATATCAAATGGATCCGAACAGACAGCAATATCTCAAACGGCTCTCAAGAGCTTGCAATCTATTCCAGGTTATCCAGCCCACTTGCCGGCTTTGCAGACCTGAAACGCTTGAGGTCAGACGTTGGGAACTTTTAATAGAACGGATAATGGGATCTAAAACGGATTGTAAGCTCCTTAGCAAAGCCTGTTGGGTAAAATGCTCTCCAGATTACAAGCTTTGGGTTCAGAATAGATTGCAAGCTTCTGAACCCAGTCCGTACTCGCCTTAATGTATCCCTGTGTGATTTTTGACATCCCCCAAGGCCTGTGCGACTAGCCTTTAGGTCAAAGGAGATTGCAAGCTCTTGTGCCCGATTTCAGCCAAGCTGACACCATTACCAAGTGAGCAGTTAAGTAGAGCAGCCCCACATGCAAACACTGACAGCTCTGCAGTTCATTCCAGGGGAAACACTTGCACTTCGGCGGTTGCAGCTGCCTACTGCATATTAACGCTTCCTATACTTGACACTCTAATGCTGAGGCAGCCGGAGAATAACTAGCGACTCCGAGGTGGCTTGATACTCTCGCCGGCAGCCGGCTAGAAAAAACAGGTGTTAAGGTGAAAATATTGAAAAAATAAGCTAAAAATGCAAATTCTACTCCTTGTTCCTCATATTCAGAGAGCAGGCAGTTTGCCAAATATTGGCGAATTGCCAGCGAAATTACAGTGCCTGTTCGGCGGCAGTGAAATCCCCCATAGAGAAGCAATGGTTCATCTATTCACAGACACCGAACAGCAGAGAAATGTCAGTGAAATGCCCTGATGTTCAGTGGTTTCATTCGGCAGGTTTATTCAGGCGAATCCCATAGGTTTCAATGTTAAAAATATTCCAGTTTTTATCCAATGCCTAATAAACCATTTGTTCGTTTCACTTGCAGTAAAAAAACTTTTTTTAAATAGCGTTTTTTTCTTTCTGTAACAGACCTTTTTATTATTATTCATAGGACCTTATACAGTCAGGTCCAGAAATATTGGGACATGGACACAATTTTAACATCTTTGGCTCTATACACCACCACAATGGAGTTGGAATGAAACAAACACAATGTGCTTTAGCTGCAGACTGTCAGCTTTAATTTGAGGGTATGTACATCCAACTCAGGTGAACGGTGTAGGATTTACAGCAGTTTGCAGATGTGCCTCCCTCTTGTTGAGGGACCAAAAGTAATGGGACAATTGGCTTCTCAGCTGTTCCATGGCCAGGTGTGTGATATTCCCTCATTACCCCAATTACAATGTGCAGATAAAAGGCCCAGAGTTCATTTCAAGTGTGCTATTTGCATTTGGAATCTGTTGCTGTCAACTCTCAAGATGAGATCCAAAGAGCTGTCACTATCAGTGAAGCAAGCCATCTTTAGGCTGAAGAAACAAAACAAACCCATCAGAGAGATAGCAAGAACATTAGGCGTGGCCAAAGCAACTGTTTGGAACATTCTCAAAAAGAAGGAACGCACTGGTGAGCTCAGCAACACCAAAAGACCCAGGAGACCACGGAAAACAACTGTGGTGGATGACCGAAGAATTCTTTTCCTGGTGAAGAAAACACCCTTCACAACAGTTGGCCAGATCAAGAATACTCTCCAGGAGGTAGGTGTATGTGTGTCAAAGTCAACAATCAAGAGAAGACTTCACCAGAGTGAATACAGAGGGTTCACCAAAAGATGTAAACCATTGGTGAGCCTCAAAAACAGGAAGGCCAGATTAGAGTTTGCCAAACAACACCTAACAAAGCCTTCACAGTTCTGGAACAAGATCCTATGGACAGATGAGACCAAGATCATACTTGTACCAGAGTGATGAGAAGAGAAGAGTATGGAGAAGGAAAGGAACTGCTCATGATCCGAAGCATACCACCTCATCAGTGAAGCATGGTGGTGGTAGTGTCATGGCGTGGGCATGTATGGCGGCCAATGGAACTGGTTCTCTTGTATTTATTGATGATGTGACGCTGACAAAAGCAGCAGGATGAATTCTGAAGTGTTTCGGGCAATATTATCTGCTCACATTCAGCCAAATGCTGCAGAACTCATTGGACGGCGCTTCACAGTGCAGATGGACAATGACCCAAAGCATACTGCAAAAGCAACCAAAAAGTTTTTGAAGGGACAGAAGTGGAATGTTATGCAATGGCCAAGTCAATCACCTGACCTGAATCCCATTGAGCTGCATTTCACTTGCTGAAGACAAAACTGAAGGGAAAATGCCCAAGAACAAGCAGGAACTGAAGACAGTTGCAGTAGAGGCCTGGCAGAGCATCACCAGGGATGAAACCCAGCATCTGGTGATGTCTATGCGTTCCAGACTTCAGGCTGTGATTGACTGCAAAGGATTTGTAACCAAGTATTAAGAAGGGAAAGTTTGATTTATGATTATTATTCTGTCCCATTACCTTTGGTCCCTTAACAAGTGGGAGGCACATCTGCAAACTGCTGTAAGTCCTACCCCGTTCACCTGAGTTGGATGTACATACCCTCAAATTAAAGCTGACAGTCTGCAGTTAAAGCACATTGTGTTTGTTTCATTCCAACTCCATTGTGGTGGTGTATAGAGCCAAAGATGTTACAATTGTGTCGCTGTCCCAATATTTCTGGACCTGACTGTATTTAATTTTCAGGCATTTTCGTGCAGTAGTTTATTTGCAAACAGCTTTTAAAAGGTTTTTTTTACCCCGTTCGTCGGCTTGACGGCTTTTTCTGGGGGCTGGTCGGCGCTCTGTTCAGCAGATAATTTGTTCAGCTGCATATGGTGCAAAATGATGCACAGAATGAAGCATGTGCTGCAAAAATGTCACATAGAATGGAGCATATTATGCACAGAATGACACATATGCTGGAATAAATGATGCACAGAATGAAGCATATGCTGCAAAATAATGCACAGAATGAAGCATATGCTGCAAAAGTGATGCACAGAATGAAGTCGATGCTGTAAAATGATGCACAGAATGAGATATATGCTCCAAAAATGATGCACAGAATGAAGCATATGATGCAAAAAATTATGTGCAGAATTAAGCATATGCTGCAAAATGATGCACAGAATGAGATATATGCTCCAAAAATGATGCACAGAATGAAGCATATGCACCAAAAATGATGCACAGAATGAAGAATTTGCACCAAACTGATGTACAGAATGAAGCATAGGCTGCAAAAATGATGCACAGAATGAAGCATGTGCTGCAAAAAAGATGCACAGATTAAAGCACGTGCTGCAAAAAATGATGCACAGAATGAAGCACATGCTCCAAAAATGATGCACAGAATGAAGCATAGGCTGCAAAAATGATGCACAGAATGAAGCATGTGCTGCAAAAAAGATGCACAGATTAAAGCATGTGCTGCAAAAAATGATGCACAGAATGAAGCATATGCTCCAAAAATGATGCACAGAATGAAGCATATGCTCCAAAAATGATGCACAGAATGAAGCATATGCTACAAAAATGATGCACAGAATGAAGCATATGCTGCAAAAATGATCCACAGAATGAAGACTATGCTCCAAAATGATGCACTGAATAAAGACTATGCTCCAAAATGATGCACTGAATGAAGCATATGGTGCGAAAACTGCACATTATGATGTTATATATATATCCGGTTAAATTCGGATTTGGATTCGTCCGATTATAAATGGATCGGTTTGGATCAATTCGGGATGTTTTTGTACGGAGAGCGATTGCGTTTGGAATTCATATTGATCTGAATCTCGGAAGTGCATGTTACAGTTACAAGTACTTATACAGCTCCAACAGGTTCCGTAGTGCTTTACAATGGGGTATGCACAAACGCGAGACATAATAGATACATTAGGTGCAGAGTGACGTCCCTGCCTGTAGGATAATTGTCCTGCTAAAACAGCACTTGAAAACACAAATGCTCAGCCAGACATCCCGTGAGTTTACAATCTAAAGGACAGAAGGGATGTCTAAGGGACGGTATGTGAAATGAGAGGGTGTGTGGAGCTGGTGGCCAGAAATAAGATTTAATGGGAAGGACCAGAAGCATGGGCTAGTTAGTGTAATTAGTAAAGTGGAAGCAGCTGAAAGGGAAGCTACAAGTTTTAGACCAGGACTGGGTGGGAGGGAAGCTACAAGTTTTAGACCAGGACTAGATGGAAGGGAAACTACAAGTTTTAGACCAGGACTGGGTGGGAGGGAAGCTACAAGTTTTAGACCAGGACTGGGTGGGAGGGAAGCTACAAGTTTTAGACCAGGACTGGGTGGGAGGGAAGCTACAAGTTTTAGACCAGGACTAGATGGAAGGGAAACTACAAGTTTTAGACCAGGAATGGGTGGGAGGGAAGCTACAAGTTTTAGACCAGGACTGGGTGGGAGGGAAGCTACAAGTTTTAGACCAGGACTGGGTGGAAGGGAAGCTACAAGTTTTAGACCAGGACTGGGTGGGAGGGAAGCTACAAGTTTTAGACCAGGACTGGGTGGAAGGGAAGCTACAAGTTTTAGACCAGGACTGAGTGGAAGGGAAGCTACAAGTTTTAGACCAGGACTAGGTGGAAGGGAAGCTACAAGTTTTAGACCAGGACTGGGTGGGAGGGAAGCTACAAGTTTTAGACCAGGACTGGGTGGGAGGGAAGCTACAAGTTTTAAACCAGGACTGGGTGGAAGGGGAGCTACAAGTTTTAGACCAGGACTGGGTGGAAGGGAAGCTACAAGTTTTAGACCAGGACTGGGTGGAAGGGGAGCTACAAGTTTTAGACCAGGACTGGGTGGAAGGGAAGCTACAAATTTTAGACCAGGACTAGGTGGAAGGGAAGCTACAAGTTTTAGACCAGGAATGGGTGGGAGGGAAGCTACAAGTTTTAGACCAGGACTGGGTGGAAGGGAAGCTACAAGTTTTAGACCAGGACTAGGTGGAAGGGAAGCTACAAGTTTTAGACCAGGACTAGGTGGAAGGGAAGCTACAAGTTTTAGACCAGGACTGGGTGGAAGGGAAGCTACATGTTTTAGACCAGGACTAGATGGAAGGGAAGCTACAAGTTTTAGACCAGGACTGGGTGGGAGGGAAGCTACAAGTTTTAGACCAGGACGGATGGAAGGAAAGCTACAAGTTTTAGACCAGGACTGGGTGGGAGGGAAGCTACAAGTTTTAGACCAGGATTGAGGGGGAGGGAAGCTACAAGGTTTAGACCAGGACTGGGTGGAAGGGAAGCTACAAGTTTTAGACCAGGACTGGGTGGAAGGGAAGCTACAAGTTTTAGACCAGGAATGGGTTGGAGGGAAGCTACAAGTTTAGACCAGGACTGGGTGGGAGGGAAGCTACAAGTTTTAGACCAGGACTGGGTGGGAGGGAAGCTACAAGTTTTAGACCAGGACTGGGTGGGAGGGAAGCTACAAGTTTTAGACCAGGACTAGATGGAAGGGAAACTACAAGTTTTAGACCAGGAATGGGTGGGAGGGAAGCTACAAGTTTTAGACCAGGACTGGGTGGGAGGGAAGCTACAAGTTTTAGACCAGGACTGGGTGGAAGGGAAGCTACAAGTTTTAGACCAGGACTGGGTGGGAGGGAAGCTACAAGGTTTAGACCAGGACTGGGTGGAAGGGAAGGTACAAGTTTTAGACCAGGACTGGGTGGAAGGGAAGCTACAAGTTTTAGACCAGGACTGGGTGGAAGGGAAGCTACAAGTTTTAGACCAGGACTGGGTGGAAGGGAAGCTACAAATTTTAGACCAGGACTAGGTGGAAGGGAAGCTACAAGTTTTAGACCAGGAATGGGTGGGAGGGAAGCTACAAGTTTTAGACCAGGACTGGGTGGAAGGGAAGCTACAAGTTTTAGACCAGGACTGGGTGGGAGGGAAGCTACAAGGTTTAGACCAGGACTGGGTGGGAGGGAAGCTACAAGTTTAGACCAGGACTGGGTGGAGGGAAGCTACAAGTTTTAGACCAGGACTGGGTGGAAGGGAAGCTACAAGTTTTAGACCAGGACTGGGTGGGAGGGAAGCTACAAGGTTTAGACCAGGACTGGGTGGAAGGGAAGGTACAAGTTTTAGACCAGGACTGGGTGGAAGGGAAGCTACAAGTTTTAGACCAGGACTGGGTGGAAGGGAAGCTACAAGTTTTAGACCAGGACTGGGTGAAGGGAAGCTACAATTTTAGACCAGGACTAGGTGGAAGGGAAGCTACAAGTTTTAGACCAGGAATGGGTGGGAGGGAAGCTACAAGTTTTAGACCAGGACTGGGTGGAAGGGAAGCTACAAATTTTAGACCAGGACTAGGTGGAAGGGAAGCTACAAGTTTTAGACCAGGACTGGGTAGAAGGGAAGCTACAAGTTTTAGACCAGGACTGGGTGGAAGGGAAGCTACAAGTTTTAGACCAGGACTGGGTGGAAGGGAAGCTACAAATTTTAGACCAGGACTAGGTGGAAGGGAAGCTACAAGTTTTAGACCAGGACTGGGTAGAAGGGAAGCTACAAGTTTTAGACCAGGACTGGGTGGAAGGGAAGCTACAAGTTTTAGACCAAGACTAGGTGGAAGGGAAGCTACAAGTTTTAGACCAGGACTGGGTGGAAGGGAAGCTACATGTTTTAGACCAGGACTGGGTAGAAGGGAAGCTACAAGTTTTAGACCAGGACTGGGTGGAAGGGAAGCTACAAGTTTTAGACCAGGACTAGGTGGAAGGGAAGCTACAAGTTTTAGACCAGGACTGGGTGGAAGGGAAGCTACATGTTTTAGACCAGGACTAGATGGAAGGGAAGCTACAAGTTTTAGACCAGGACTGGGTGGAAGGGAAGCTACATGTTTTAGACCAGGACTAGATGGAAGGGAAGCTACAAGTTTTAGACCAGGACTGGGTGGGAGGGAAGCTACAAGTTTTAGACCAGGACGGATGGAAGGAAAGCTACAAGTTTTAGACCAGGACTAGGTGGAAGGGAAGCTACAAGTTTTAGACCAGGACTAGGTGGAAGGGAGGCTACAAGTTTTAGACCAGGACTAGGTGGGAGGGAACTTACAAGTTTTCGACCAGAACTGGGTGGGAGGGAAGCTACAAGTTTTAGACCAGGACTGGGTGGGAGGGACAGCAGAGTAGAAATGCAGGCTCTGTGGCTAAGGATGCCCATGTCTAGAAGATACCGACTGGCTCAGAATGAGACCGATACATGTATCCAGTATTTATCTGCAGCCGTTTGTTGCCACTTAGACCTTGCAAGATCTCACAAGTCCTGCTGGCCGGCTGAACCAAACGGCAAGAAGTGTGGTCTGGAGCATGACCAGGGCGAGCTCGGTGTCTTATCCCTTCGCGGTGATTATAACGATGGGATAACGAAGCGGCTCGTGGACCGAAGAGATGGAGAGTTAAAATTTTCGAATCCTCCACCCTCCATCAATAGCATCTTCAGGACCTCTCGTGGAGAGCCGGGATGAGATTCGCAGAGAGCTAATTAAGACCAGAGCAATAAGGGGGGGGGGCTATCCATCTCCATGGGAAACAGCTCTATGATCAACAATCAACAAAGCACTCCAGCAGCCGAGAGACCATTAAATGGGTTATTTTTTTTGAAGATACTTGAGGGAAAACATTGATATTTTCGGTAAACATGACGTGACATGTCTGCTCCTCTTACCTTTCATTTTATTCGATTTTTTTATGTTTTTGTTAAACACGTGCCACTGATGGGTCTAGTTTAGATGCAGCCAAGCGGTGCTTCTCTGCGCTACGGAATATGTTTGGTGCAATATACACATTTAAGGGGTTATTCAATAAAAAATATTATTGTTTTTATCCTATTTTTATTTAACCGTTTATTCTTTTCATTTGCAGCAGAAATTACATATATTTATTTATTTTAATTTTTTTAGTATTTTTCTGGGTTTTTTTGGGCAACATTTTTGATTCCCATTTATTTTAAATGGTGTTTTTTTTTATTCTGTAGGGGACTTTTTTATTATTATTTATAGTACTTTTTGTTATTATTTCCATCCATTTTTATTGTTTTAAACGCATTTGCAGCATGAATTATATTTATTGATTTCTTTTAGATTTTTTAAAGCATTTTTCTGGATTTTTTGGGAAAAAAATTTAGATTCTCCATTTTATCTTAAATTTTTTTTTTTTTTTTTATTCTGTAGCATATTTTATTATTATTTATAGGAGCTATTTTTATCATTTCCATGCATTTTTATTGTTTTAAATGCCTTTCAAAAAACTTGCCATTTTTTTTCTTTTTAACCACCAGTTCGGCGGCTGATCGACTTTTTTCGGCTGCGTTCGGTGGTCTCTTCGGTGACGTTCGGCGGATCGTTCAGCAGGTTAATCGGCGATGTTCTGAGGGACTCTGCACTGAATGCTGAATTGACCGCAAGGTCGGCGAACTGAACTGAACCCCCTAATTAATTCCTTCCATAAAGGAGGCAGCGTTACGGTGTATTCATATAATGCATATGTTGGACGGGTCTCTGGCAAACCTGCGATACGTGAAGCCAATATCACCGATCAAGCCCCGAAACAACCTGAAAAGATGCCGAGGTGCACAGAGAGAGACAGAGAAAGAGAGCGACAGATATAAACTCAGAGAAAGAGACAGCAAGAGATAGAGAAAGAAAGACAGAGAGAGAGCCATGGGAAGAGAGACAGACAGAGCCACAGGAAGAGAGAGAGAGAGACATCGAGCCACAGGAAGAGAGAGAGACAGAGACACAGCCAGGAAGAGAGAGAGACAGAGACACAGCCAGGAAGAGAGAGAGAAAGAGACAGACAGAGCCACAGAGAGAGAGAGAGACAGAGACACAGCCAGGAAGAGAGAGAGAAAGAGACAGACAGAGCCACAGAGAGAGAGAGAGACAGAGACACAGCCAGGAAGAGAGAGAGAAAGAGACAGACAGGGCCACAGGGAGAGAGAGAGACAGAGACACACACAGAGCCACAGGAAGAGTGAGAGACACAGAGCCACGGGAAGAGAGAGCGAGAAAGAGACAGAGCCATGGAAAGAGAGAGACAGAGCCACAGGAAGAGAGAGAGAGATAGAGCTACAGGAAGAGAGAAAGAGACAGACAGAGCAACAGCAAGAAAGAAAGAGACAGACAGAGCCATGGGAAGAGAGAGAGAGACATAGCCACAGGAAGAGCGAGAGAGAAAGAGACAGACAGAGCCACGGGAAGAGCGAAACAGAGCCACAGGAAGAAAGAAAGAGACAGACAGAGCCATGGGAAGAGAGAGACAGAGCCACAGGAAGAAAGAAAGAGACAGACAGAGCCATGGGAAGAGAGAGACAGACAGACAGAGCCACAGGAAGAGAGAGACAGACAGAGCCACAGGAAGAGAGAGAGAAAGAGAGACAGACGGAGCCACAGGAAGAGAGAGAGAAAGAGACAGAGCCACAGGAAGAAAGAAAGAGACAGACAGAGCAACGGGGCGAGAGAGACAGAGCCACAGAAAGAGAGAGCGAAAGAGAGACAGACAGAGCCACAGGAAGAGAGAGAGAGAGAGAGACAGTCAGAGCCACAGGAAGAGACAGACAGACAGACAGAGCCACAGGAAGAGAGAGACACACAGAGCCACGGGAAGAGAGAGCGAGAAAGAGACAAAGCCACAGAAAGAGAGAGCGAGAAAGATCAGAGCCATGGAAAGAGAGAGACAGAGCCACAAGAAGAGAGAGAGATAGAGCTACAGGAAGAGAGAAAGAGACAGACAGAGCAACAGGAAGAAAGAAAGAGACAGACAGAGCCATGGGAAGAGAGAGAGAGACATAGCCACAGGAAGAGCGAGAGACAGAGCCACAGGAAGAGCGATAGAGAAAGAGACAGACAGAGCCACGGGAAGAGAGAGACAGAGCTACAGGAAGAGAGAAAGAGACAGACAGAGCCATGGGAAGAGAGAGAGAGACATAGCCACAGGAAGAGCGAGAGAGAAAGAGACAGACAGAGCCACGGGAAGAGCGAAACAGAGCCACAGGAAGAAAGAAAGAGACAGACAGAGCCATGGGAAGAGAGAGACAGAGCCACAGGAAGAAAGAAAGAGAGACAGAGCCATGGGAAGAGAGAGACAGACAGACAGAGCACAGGAAGAGAGAGACAGACAGAGCCACAGGAAGAGAGAGAGAAAGAGACAGAGCCACAGGAAGAAAGAAAGAGACAGACAGAGCAACGGGGCGAGAGAGACAGAGCCACAGAAAGAGAGAGCGAAAGAGAGACAGACAGAGCCACAGGAAGAGAGAGAGAGAGAGAGACAGTCAGAGCCACAGGAAGAGACAGACAGACAGACAGAGCCACAGGAAGAGAGAGAGAAAGAGACAGAGCCACAGTAAGAGAGAGAGAAAGAGACAGAGCCACAGGAAGAGAGAGAGAAAGAGAGACAGACAGAGCTACAGGAAGAGAGAGAGAAAGAGACAGAGTCACAGGAAGAGAGAGAGAGAAAGAGAGACAGACAGAGCTACAGGAAGAGAGAGAGAAAGAGACAGAGTCACAGGAAGAGAGAGACACACAGAGCCACGGGAAGAGAGAGCGAGAAAGAGACAAAGCCACAGTAAGAGAGAGAGAAAGAGACAGAGCCACAGGAAGAGAGAGAGAAGAGACAGAGCCACAGTAAGAGAGAGAAGAAGAGACAGAGCCACAGGAAGAGAGAGAGAAAGAGAGACAGACAGAGCTACAGGAAGAGAGAGAGAAAGAGACAGAGCCACAGGAAGAGAGAGAGAGAAAGAGAGACAGACAGAGCTACAGGAAGAGAGAGAGAAAGAGACAGAGTCACAGGAAGAGAGAGACACACAGAGCCACGGGAAGAGAGAGCGAGAAAGAGACAAAGCCACAGAAAGAGAGAGCGAGAAAGATCAGAGCCATGGAAAGAGAGAGACAGACAGAGCCACAAGAAGAGAGAGAGATAGAGCTACAGGAAGAGAGAAAGAGACAGACAGAGCAACAGGAAGAAAGAAAGAGACAGACAGAGCCATGGGAAGAGAGAGAGAGACATAGCCACGGGAAGAGACAGAGACAGAGCCACAGGAAGAGCGATAGAGAAAGAGACAGACAGAGCCACGGGAAGAGAGAGACAGAGCAACAGGAAGAGAGAAAGAGACAGACAGAGCCATGGGAAGAGAGAGAGAGACATAGCCACGGGAAGAGACAGAGACAGAGCCACAGGAAGAGCGATAGAGAAAGAGACAGACAGAGCCACGGGAAGAGAGAGACAGAGCCACAGGAAGAAAGAAAGAGACAGACAGAGCCATGGGAAGAGAGAGACAGACAGACAGAGCCACAGGAAGAGAGAGAGAAAGAGACAGACAGAGCCATGGGAAGAGAGAGACAGACAGACAGAGCCACAGGAAGAAAGAAAGAGACAGGCAGCGCCACAGAAAGAGAGAGCGAAAGAGAGACAGACGGAGCCACAGGAAGAGAGAGAGAGACAGACAGAGCCACAGGAAGAGAGAGAGAGAAGAGACAGACAGAGCCACAGGAAGAAAGAAAGAGACAGACAGAGCCACAGGAAGAAAGAAAGAGACAGACAGAGCGACGGGGCGAGAGAGACAGAGCCACAGAAAGAGAGAGAGAAAGAGACAGACAGAGCCACAGGAAGATATAAATATATTTTTATAGTTTGAAATATTTATTGAAAACAAATCCAAAAAGACATAAATTACAATAAAATGTGAGACATTCAGTAAGCCAGGGGACCCAACGTAATGAGAGGCTGAGCATCATGGGAGATGTAGTTCCAAAACATCTGAAGGACCAAGTTTGCCGACTCCTGCAGTAAGCCTTAATATCCCGCTGGTAAAAGAGGCATTTTAGCAACTGCAGCGATTCACTGATTTCCCACTACACGGAGTCACTAATTCTATGGGGGTGACGCTCTGTGTCCTGTATCAAGTGGTCTTAGCAAGACCCCCCCAATCATGACCCCTCCCCCACTACCCTCTCATTAAGTGATGATCCAGTGGGTAAAGTAGCAGACGTGCGTCGCGTCGCTACATGGTATAACTTGTGCAGAGCTGGGGAGCGCAGGGTTAATCCCGGGACATGTTGATGGGGGGTTTAACACACGGATAAAACTTTCCCTTTCTCTTCCAGGCTCTCTCTCAGCACCTTGGATGAAAATATGCCTGGCATGCGCCGAGGAGATCATTTATAATTGGCAAGCGATGAAGGCCGGATAACGCGGACTTGTACAAGCACAGCACGGCTCTTCAAGCAAATTGTTTCTGTTTTCTTTTCCCCTTTTGTCTGACTCTTGGTGAGGAAAACGCGCTCCGACAATGGAAGCCACGACAGGTCCCGACCAGAGGAACATCTCAGAAGATAAACAAACCTGACGATTTTATTCATAATGGAATTTTACCTTCTCATAATGACATGATCCCCACGTAGAGCCAAGCTGGTGGAAGATCTACCAAGAAGCCAAGTAATGGTCTCCTTAGATCCACCGGCTTGTTACAACGTGTCCATAACTTCATCTTCAGCATCATCGATGACTGGTACATGAGCAAGGTTCTTGATGTTGGTTGAGGGCCATCACCTAAGACGTAAAACTGTGAGGAACATGGCGTGTCACCTCTACGTCAACGAATCGATTCTCATTCAACGTGACGACTGGTACGCTCGCCCGATACATCGGCTCACCCGATAAATCGACTCACCATGAGAAATGGTGGAATTTCCATCAGAATAAGTACATTTCCCAAGGAAGAGGTATTCAGCGGTGAACATCACCATTGTTGACACTACGGTGAAGATGGTCAATCAAGAAGGGGAAACGTCACACGTTTCATCAACCAACAGTGACCAGCAATGGTTCATGGTACCGGAACTGTTCTTTTTGTAAAAAAAGTGTAAACTGTGGCCATTCTCTCCTGAACGACGTTTCACCAGTGAATGTACTCTGTCAATTTTAAGGTGGTCAATACCGTAGACCTCCCACACAAACCACAGCAGAAACAATGCTGGGTCAAGTTTACCTGAAACACCAGGGGGTGGGGGTTATAGTACAATATACGAAGGGCAACAACTATGGTGGAGTTTTTAGGGGCTCCTCCATATATTCAGGGTGTGCGGGTGTCTTTTTAGGGGTTCCTCCATATATTCAGGGTGTGTGGGTGTCTTTTTAGGGGCTCCTCCATATATTCAGGGTGTGCGGGTGTTTTTAGGGGCTCCTCCACATATTCAGGGTGTGCGGGTGTTTTTAGGGGCTCCTCCATATATTCAGGGTGTGCGGGTGTCTTTTTAGGGGCTCCTCCATATATTCAGGGTGTGCCGGTGTCTTTTTAGGGGCTCCTCTATATATTCAGGGTGTGAGGGTGTTTTTAGGGGCTCCTCCATATATTCAGGGTGTATGGGTGTGTTTTTAGGGGCTCCTCCATATATTCAGGGTGTGAGGGTGTTTTTAGGGGTTCCTCCATATATTCAGGGTGTGTGGGTGTCTTTTTAGGGGCTCCTCCATATATTCAGGGTGTGAGGGTGTTTTTAGGGGCTCCTCCATATATTCAGGGTGTATGGGTGTGTTTTTAGGGGCTCCTCCATATATTCAGGGTGTGAGGGTGTTTTTAGGGGCTCCTCCATATATTCAGGGTGTGAGGGTGTTTTTAGGGGTTCCTCCATATATTCAGGGTGTGTGGGTGTCTTTTTAGGGGCTCCTCCATATATTCAGGGTGTGCAGGTGTTTTTAGGGGCTCCTCCATATATTCAGGGTGTGCGGGTGTTTTTAGGGGCTCCTCCATATATTCAGGGTGTGCGGGTGTTTTTAGGGGTTCCTCCATATATTCAGGGTGTGTGGGTGTCTTTTTAGGGGCTCCTCCATATATTCAGGGTGTGCGGGTGTCTTTTTAGGGGCTCCTCCATATATTCAGGGTGTGCGGGTGTTTTTAGGGGTTCCTCCATATATTCAGGGTGTGTGGGTGTGTTTTTAGGGGTTCCTCCATATATTCAGGGTGTGTGGGTGTCTTTTTAGGGGCTCCTCCATATATTCAGGGTGTGTGGGTATGTTTTTAGGGGCTCCTCCATATATTCAGGGTGTGTGGGTGTCTTTTTAGGGGCTCCTCCATATATTCAGGGTGTGTGGGTATGTTTTTAGGGCTCCTCCATATATTCAGGGTGTGTGGGTGTCTTTTTAGGGGCTCCTCCATATATTCAGGGTGTGTGGGTGTCTTTTTAGAGGCTCCTCCATATATTCTGGGTGTGCGGGTGTCTTTTTAGGGGCTCCTCCATATATTCAGGGTGTGCGGGTGTCTTTTTAGGGACTCCTCCATATATTCAGGGTGTGCGGGTGTGTTTTTAGGGGTTCCTCCATATATTCAGGGTGTGCGGGTGTCTTTTTAGGGGCTCCTCCATATATTCAGGGTGTGTGGTGTCTTTTTAGGGGCTCCTCCATATATTCAGGGTGTGTGGGTGTCTTTTTAGGGGCTCCTCCATATATTCAGGGTGTGCGGGTGTTTTTAGGGGCTCCTCCGTATATTCAGGGTGTGCGGGTGTTTTACGGAGCTGCACAGATCATGACTACAACTAAAATGCTTTGTATCTGACGCCACCTCATTTTCCCCTATATACTTTTCAGGTGATATATATATATGGAGATATAGGGGATGTGTCACTGTTCACTCCCAGCTCATCAGAAGTTGCCTAAGATCTACCTTTCTAACCCAAATCTTGAATCCCGTGGCTAGTGATTGGTTTTGCGTCTCTCCTGGCTGCGTTGTGTTAGTCTGTGGCCAGTGAACAGACTCCTCGCAGGTAGTGATGCCTTTCAGTGGACAGACGCTGGGGTTATTGAAAGTTGAAGTTGCAGCTTAGCGCTGCTTCCATTAGGATGTCAGTGCTCGTCGGAGCTGAAGCCTCTCCTGGCTGTAATTTAATCCATGAAGAATGACGAACACTCGCTGCTCTCATAAAAGGTAACATTAAATCACATTATGCAGTTAGACGTTAAGCCGAGGCTTTGGTTGGGGGGGGGGGGCTAAAGAGCTAATAAAAGTGATTTTAAGCAAAAGTCGCTCGGTGAACTTTCAACCCAGTCTCCTTTTTTTTTGGCCCTTAAATATAAACCAGCAGCGGGATTTTACAATGTTTCATGGAATCCGAGGAGCGAAATTAAATAAGAACTTACACTACGTACAGTTGTGTTCAAAATTATTCAACCCCCAATGCTGTAAAGGGTTTTAGGGAATTTAGTGTACATTTGTAATTGTATTCAGAATGAAATCCTACAAGGACTTTTTAAAGAACCATATGCAACTAAAATGACATCAATTGGTTTTGTAATACAGTAGTAAATGTTTATTTTGTGAATTCTTCATTGACACAATTATTCAACCCCTTAAAGACTACCACTCTGAAGAACAGAGGTTCATTCAAGTGTTTTCAATCAGGTATTGAAAACACCTGTGGATGTCACGGAGCAGCAATAAAGCATAATAAGCACCAATTAGGCAGCTTTAAAATGACTGTGATACTCAGCTCCTTCTAGACATTTACTGGTGTGGTTACAACATGGTGAAGTCAAGAGAATGGTCCAGGAAGACAAGAGAAGAGGTGATTACTCTTCACAGGAAGGGCAATGGCTATAAGAAGATTGCAAAGATGTTAAACATACCAAGAGAGACCATAGGAAGCATCATTCGCAAATTCAAGGCAAAGTGCACTGTTGAAACGCTACCTGGTCGTGGCAGAAAGAAGATGCTGACTTCGACTGCTGTGCGCTACCTGAAGCGTAGAGTGGAGAAAAGTCCCTGTGTGACTGCTGAGGAACTGAGAAAAGATTTGTCAGATGTGGGTACTGAAGTTTCAGCTCAGACAATACGGCGCACACTGCGTAATGAAGGCCTTCATGACAGAACTCCCAGGCGCACCCCCTTGCTGTCTCCAAAGAATAAGAAGAGTCGACTGCAGTATGCCAAAAGTCATGTGGACAAACCACAGAAGTTTTGGGATAGTGTTCTGTGGACTGATGAAACAAAATTAGAACTGTTTGGGCCCATGGATCAACGCTATGTTTGGAGGAGGAAGAACAAGGCCTATGAAGAAAAGAACACCTTGCCTACTGTGAAGCATGGCGGGGGGTCAATCATGCTTTGGGGCTGTTTTGCTTCTGCAGGTACAGGGAAGCTTCAGCGTGTGCAAGGTACCATGAATTCTCTTCAGTACCAGGAGATATTGGATGACAATGTGATGCAGTCCGTCACAAACCTAAGGCTTGGGAGACGTTGGACCTTTCAACAGGACAATGATCCCAAGCATACCTGCAAGTCCACTAGAGCATGGTTGCAGATTAAAGGCTGGAACATTTTGGAGTGGCCATCGCAGTCACCTGACTTAAATCCAATTGAGAACCTCTGGTGGGACTTAAAGAAAGCAGTTGCAGTGCGCAAGCCTAAGAATGTGACTGAACTGGAGGCTTTTGTCCATGACGAATGGGCGAAGATACCCGTAGATGGCTGCAAGACACTTGTGTCAAGCTATGCTTCACGTTTAAAAGCTGTTATAACTGTAAAAGGATGTTGTACTAAGTACTAAGATTGAATGTCACTTGGGGGTTGAATAAAACTGATAATGATGTGAGCACAGAAAAGACATTTGTGGTTATTTCATTATAAATGTTATGTTATATTTGTCTGACCTACACGTGCCTCTTTGATTTAATTGTAAGCAAGATGACTGAATGATCAAAATCAATGTCAAACTGGCCAAAACACTCAATTTCAGTGGGGGTTGAATAATTTTGAACACAACTGTATATATATATATACAGGAGTTATTCAGAGAGAGCCCAACTGGCCCAAAATTGCACCAAACAGTGAGTTTCCCTGTACGGTGCAATTTCGGGGCCATTTGGCTATTCAAGAAGCTGTCTGTTCGCCAAATTTTGGCGAATTGCCATCGAAATACGGTGCCTGTTCGACAGCAGTGAAATCCCCCACAGAGAAGCAATGGTTAATCTATTCACAGTCACCGAACAGCAGAGAAATGTCAGTGAAATGCCCTGCTGTTCGGTGTTTTCATTCGGCAGTTTTAATCAGGCGAATCCCATAGGGATTCAATGTTAAAAATAATACCTGTTTTTTTTTTATTTATCCAATATCTAATAAATCGTTTATTCTTTTAACCTGCAGAAAAACATCTCTTTATTTATTGATTTTTAAGGATTTTTTTGGCATTTTTCTGGATTTTTTTTTTATAAAAAGCATTTTTTCTTCTTTCTGTAACAGACCTTTTTATTGTCATTCATAGGATCTTATATGTAAATTTCAGACATACAGGTCGATTCAGAGAAAGGTGAAGCTCAGGAGAATGTCTGGAGAAGTGAAAATTCCAGGTCAAAACAGCCAAACCAGAAAAATTCTCCCATTTATCTCACTTTCCAAATCGACTGATTGTTCTCTTCTCCTGGCAGTTCTCTTGAGTTTCACCTTTCTCTGAATAACCCTGATTTTCTTCCAGTAGTTTCTTAGTTTCTTTGCAAACAGCGTTTCAAAGTCGCATTTTTTTTTTTTGTTTGCTTTTTTTACCCTGTTTGTCAGCTTCTCGTTTTCTCCGGCGGCTGGTCGGCGCTGTGTTCGGCAGATTGTTGTTTTTTTTTTAATGCGTCCGGCAGGTTATCGGATCGGATCCGATGTTTTTTGGCGATTTTGCTGCATTTCTTCCATTTGATTCGGCGGTTTTGCTGTGGTTTTTCAGGTGCATTCGGCGGCTTTTCACTGCACTTTGTGGACCCTGTGGTGGAAGCTGAATTCACCGCAGGGTCAGGGGATTTGATTCCCTGAAGTGCGGGGAACGAAAGAGCACCGAAATTCTGGTGGAATTTCGGTGCTCTTTGAGTAACCTCTACAGTAAGTTTTTTTCTGATGTACACTGGATATAATATACATATGGATCATTTTGTAATCAGCAGATGAAGCAATATATATATTTATATCATCTTTATAACTACTATTATTACTATCAATCGTTTTCTATTAATACTATTATTATCATTATCAGAATTTTTTATTACTAAAATATATCTTTAAAATAGTATTATTATTATTATTATTATTACCATTATTATAATTTTTTTATAACATTATTATCATCATCTTCATTTTATTACTATAATCATAATTTATTATTATTGTTCATTATTATTATCATTATTATAATAATTACTATTATTAATATCAATATGTTTATATTAATACTATTATTATCAATATAAACATTTATTATTACTACCATATATTTAAAATAGTATTACTATTATTATTACCGGTATCATCATTGTTCATATTATTATTAATAATTTTGTTACTATAATCATAGTTTATTATTATTGTTTTTTATTATCATCATCATCATTATTATTATTATTATTATTATTATTATTATTATAAGAACTACTATTATTATTAGCAATCTTTTTTATATTAATACTATTATTATCATTCTAATAATTTATTATTACTATCATAATTTGTAAATAGTATTAATATTATTATTACCAGTATCATCATTTATTATTATTGTTTTCATCATCATCATTTTATTACTTTAATCATAATCTATTGTTTATTGTTTATTATGATCATCATTTTATGACTATTATCATCATTTAATAATATTATTACTACTGTTATAGTCATTTATTACTAGCATCATCATTTTAGATTATAATTTATTATTATTAATATTACTATCATCTTTTATTATTGAAATTTATTATTTTAATTTGTTTTTATTATATTTATTTATTACTATTGCTATTGTTATCATCATCACCATTAAATTTTATTATTATTGTCATTTATTATTATAATTTATTACTATCAACATCACTTTTATTATTATTATTATTATTACTATCAGCATTCTTGATTATCACAATTTATTATTATCTATTATTATTATTATTGTTTAATATTTATATATTTTTTATTATTTTCTTCATTTATAACTAATAATATTACAAACAAACGTATTAACCAGAGAGGGAGGCGTACTGGGCCCTGGTCACAGGAGCTTACAATCTAGAGGCATTGGGTGTATAAAATCGCATACATTATGTATTTAGTGTATTCTGTTTGTTTATAATTACAGTGTATATATATATATACATATATTCGTATATATATACCCAGAGTATTGCGTGTCCACCAATAAAATCCTGTTATTAACCACTTTCCGTGTGCATTTTCTTGGTGGGAGCTGAGGTCCTCGGGTCGCGATTATCTATCCCTCAGCTAATATGGGGTCTCAGGGAACCCACAAAAATATCTGTAAGCTGATCTCGCCCCCTTCCCCTTTCCTCCTCAACATTGAACCAAGTGCAGAAACTCCCACCCCCTGCTGCGAACCAGGAAGTAAAGGAACGCAGAGTGGAATCTGCAGTACGCTGAAGGCTGCTGAATACATAGGATTAACTCCTTGCAAGCTGAACATAAGTAAATTGTGTGAAATGCTAAAATGCTTCTTTTACCAGGCTGGATTTATTAAGGCGAGCTGTAAAAACCTCCAGATTGAGCCTGTGAGGCTGCCGGGGTTTTGTGGACAGATATCTGGGGTGACGGGCCAGGCCATCACTGCTGTATGCTATGTTGTAAGGGTTAACACTTTGCGTTGTAGTGCTGCGCGGTGGAGCGCAGATCTATCTTTTTTGCTGTAAAAGGGGTTAATGGACGCGTGCCAGCGGGCTGCGAGCCATGTATGTGGGTCTCCAGAGCACTCCATTAGACCCCTGTCTCTGAACGCCGCGCCGCCCCAGTATTCGCCGTCTTTTTCTTTTCGCTTTATTATTATTGTCTGTTATTTTTTTCCCTTTTTCGCTGAAAACCTATGATTTCCACCCATTTCTCCACATTCCGGGAAAAAAAATGCCTAGCCCGGATGACTCATAAATCCACATGAATGAGGCTTTTGTGCCGGGCTTGATGGGTAAAATAAAATACATCATCCTTAACCCACGTGCGTCCAGAGATATTCTGATCCATCTCTGCGACCAGAGCCCACGGACGGGCCACGTCCAGCCGCGACGAGTAGAGCCGGGGCGCCAGTTCAGCGAGTGCAGTTGGAGGACAGTGTTTATTTCACTCGTTCTGAGCGCCAGAAGGGTCCACGTGCAGGCCCAGGGGGGGGGGGCTCAGCAGATCTCTGACGTCATAGATTTATGTGGGACGCAACGAGTGGCTTTATCCAGATATTTCAGCCAGTCTCAAAAAATTACCCAAATGTGAGACGTGTTAATCTTTACCATATCTGTGGGGGGGGGGGGGGGATAGAAAATGAACGTTGAAAGAATTTAATTTCTTTAAATTCTATCATTTATCATTTTATCTATGCAGATGGTGATATATACAGAGATAGAAGGATAGATAGATAGATAGATAGATACAGAGATAGATAGATACAGAGATAGATAGATAGATAGATACAGAGATAGATAGATATGTGATAGATAGATAGATAGATACAGAGAGAGATACAGAGTTAAAAATAGATACAGATATAGATAGATACAGAGATAGATACAGAGTTAAAAATAGATACAGATAAAGATAGATACAGAGATATATAGATAGATATGGATAGCTAGACACATATAGATACAGAGATAGATAGAGGAATAGGTAATTAGATAGATAGATAAGCAGATAATAAGATATATGAATAAATAGATATGGATAGATAGATAAATAGATACAGAGATAGATAGATAGATACAGAGATGCAGATAGATAGATACAGAGATGTAGATAGATACAGAGATGCAGATAGATAGATAGATACAGAGATGTAGATAGAAAGATACAGAGATGCAGATAGATAGATACAGAGATGCAGATAGATAGATACAGAGATAGATAAATACGGAGATAGATAGATAGATAGATACAGAGAGATAGATAGATACAGAGATAGATAAATACGGAGATAGATAGATAGATACAGAGATGCAGATAGATAGATACAGAGATGCATATAGATAGATAGATAGATACAGAGATGTAGATAGAAAGATACAGAGATGCAGATAGATAGATAGATACAGAGATGTAGATAGATAGATACAGAGATATATATAGATAAAGAGATGCAGAAAGATATAGATAGATACAGAGATAGATAAATACGGAGATAGATAGATAGATACAGAGATGCATATAGATAGATAGATAGATACAGAGATGTAGATAGATAGATACAGAGATGCAGATAGATAGATAGATACAGAGATGTAGATAGATAGATACAGAGATATATATAGATAAAGAGATGCAGAAAGATATAGATAGATACAGAGATAGATAAATACGGAGATAGATAGATACAGAGATGCAGATAGATAGATAGATACAGAGATGTAGATAGAAAGATACAGAGATGCAGATAGATAGATAGATAGATAGATACAGAGATGCAGATAGATAGATAGATACAGAGATGTAGATAGAAAGATACAGAGATGCAGATAGATAGATACAGAGATGTAGATAGATAGATACAGAGATGCAGATAGATAGATACAGAGATGTAGATAGAAAGATACAGAGATGCAGATAGATAGATACAGAGATGTAGATAGAAAGATACAGAGATGCAGATAGATAGATAGATACAGAGATGTAGATAGATAGATACAGAGATGCAGATAGATAGATACAGAGATGTAGATAGAAAGATACAGAGATGCAGATAGATAGATACAGAGATGTAGATAGATAGATACAGAGATACAGATAGATAGATAGATAGATAGATACAGAGATGTAGATAGATAGATACAGAGATGTAGATAGAAAGATACAGAGATGCAGATAAAAAGATACAGAGATGCAGATAGATAGATACAGAGATGTAGATAGATAGATACAGAGATGCAGATAGATAGATAGATACAGAGATGTAGATAGATAGATACAGAGATGTAGATAGATAGATACAGAGATGCAGATAGATAGATACAGAGATGTAGATAGATAGATACAGAGATGTAGATAGATAGATAGATACAGAGATGCAGATAGATAGATAGATACAGAGATGTAGATAGATAGATACAGAGATGCAGATAGATAGATACAGAGATGTAGATAGATAGATAGATACAGAGATGTAGATAGAAAGATACAGAGATGCAGATAGATAGATACAGAGATGCAGATAGATAGATAGATACAGAGATGTAGATAGATAGATAGATAGATACAGAGATATAGATAGATAGATAGATACAGAGATGCAGATAGATAGATAGAAAGAAAGACACAGAGATGCAGATAGATAGATAGATACAGAGATGTAGATAGATAGATACAGAGATGCAGATAGATAGATAGATACAGAGATGTAGATAGATAGATACAGAGATGCAGATAGATAGATAGATACAGAGATATAGATAGAAAGATACAGAGATGCAGATAGATAGATAGATAGAAAGATACAGAGATGCAGATAGATAGATACAGAGATGCAGATAGATAGATACAGAGATGTAGAAAGATAGATACAGAGATGCAGATAGATAGATACAGAGATGTAGATAGATAGATACAGAGATGCAGATAGATAGATACAGAGATGTAGATAGAAAGATACAGAGATGCAGATAGATAGATAGATACAGAGATGTAGATAGATAGATACAGAGATGCAGATAGATAGATACAGAGATGTAGATAGAAAGATACAGAGATGCAGATAGATAGATACAGAGATGTAGATAGATAGATACAGAGATGCAGATAGATAGATACAGAGATGCAGATAGATAGATACAGAGATGTAGATAGATAGATACAGAGATGCAGATAGATAGATACAGAGATGTAGATAGAAAGATACAGAGATGCAGATAGATAGATACAGAGATGTAGATAGATAGATACAGAGATGTAGATAGATAGATAGATACAGAGATGCAGATAGATAGATACAGAGATGTAGATAGAAAGATACAGAGATGCAGATAGATAGATACAGAGATGTAGATAGATAGATAGATACAGAGATGCAGATAGATAGATACAGAGATGTAGATAGATAGATACAGAGATGCAGATAGATAGATACAGAGATGTAGATAGATAGATACAGAGATGCAGATAGATAGATACAGAGATGTAGATAGATAGATACAGAGATGCAGATAGATAGATACAGAGATGTAGATAGATAGATACAGAGATGCAGATAGATAGATACAGAGATGCAGATAGATAGATAGATAGATAGATAGATAGATACAGAGATGCAGATAGATAGATAGATACAGAGATGTAGATAGATAGATAGATACAGAGATGTAGATAGATAGATACAGAGATGCAGATAGATACAGAGATGCAGATAGATACAGAGATGTAGATAGATAGATACAGAGATGCAGATAGATACAGAGATGCAGATAGATACAGAGATGTAGATAGATAGATACAGAGATAGATAGATAGATAGATATGGATAGATACAGAGATAGATAGATACAGAGATGTAGATAGATAGATAGATACAGAGATGCAGATAGATAGATACAGAGATGTAGATAGAAAGATACAGAGATGCAGATAGATAGATACAGAGATGTAGATAGATAGATAGATAGATACAGAGATGCAGATAGATAGATACAGAGATGTAGATAGAAAGATACAGAGATGCAGATAGATAGATACAGAGATGTAGATAGATAGATACAGAGATGCAGATAGATAGATACAGAGATGTAGATAGATACAGAGATGCAGATAGATAGATACAGAGATGTAGATAGATAGATACAGAGATGCAGATAGATAGATACAGAGATGTAGATAGATACAGAGATGCAGATAGATAGATAGATAGATAGATACAGAGATGCAGATAGATAGATAGATACAGAGATGTAGATAGATAGATAGATACAGAGATGTAGATAGATAGATAC